>LAPY01000075.1:162565-173738 GCA_000970635.1 Eragrostis tef | reverse complement strand
TACGAAGAATTTTCCAAAGCTTACTTTAGAACAAATTTATTATAACTAGCTATATATTGTGAACAATAGAAATACATTATCTCAATCTTTACTCTATTTTTAAAAGCTACGGCTCTCGGACGTGGAGCTCTCATGCCTTTTTTTTCTTTGATAATCGATGACTTGGCTTGTTGCGTATGATTTTTGTAGCATTATTATGTTGGAATAATAAATTATGTATAAAATGGAGCTTAGAGCCACGTGTTTTCTCAGTAATATTTAACTACTCATTGTGCGTGATCCTGCGGCGCTCGTAGGACTAAACTATTTTGTTCGTAATTTCATTACTACCTCCAAGTTTATTGTTGATGCTGAGAGTTGCCAAAAATCTTTTGGAGAAAGTATATACTTTTGTTTTGAAACTTCCACTGCCCTGGAGAAGCAAAATTTAAAGAGAAAAAAGAAAGGGAAAATCGAGCGTATAAGATTGCCGCCGTCAAAGTCCCCCTCCCTAGTAGAAAGTAGAAACCAATATCCAATCCCAGGCTTGCTCCGTGCGTACCCCGGAATCCGCACTTCGTTGTCTCCTCAGGCTGGTCGTGATTCCTCGATCCATCACGGCGGAGAGCCGGACAGGTGCTCCCTCTCCCGCGATTTCTTCCTTTCCCTTTCATTTGCTGTTCTGATTGTTTGATCTATGGATTCTGAGCTTTTCTTTTTTTCGGAGTTACGGGTTTGGTTTGAGATTTAGGGTTTCTTAGTGATCACTAGCTCGATCTGACTGCATGGTATAGATCGGCGTTTTGGGAGGCCTAGGCGCGGTGTTGAGGTGCTTGATTGTGGGTTTTGGTACGGTTTGGGGTAGGCATTTTGGTCTTCTTCATATAGCGGTAGTGTCCTTGTCCAGCCGTTCCGGAAGATGCATGATTTGTGATTACTATCCTGCGACGCACTCTTGTAATTCGGTGGTTTATTAGTTGTAAGAGAAATAGGATATGACAAGGCATGTCTGCAGTTCTGTGTTCAGATAGAGCAGCAGGGTGTTTGTGAAAGTTCGTTGTTTGATTAGTCCTGAAATAATATTAGATAAAATTTAACTGCTGAATCTGGGATGCAATCTCATGACAACTAGTGTAAGAAAGAATGTTGGCTGAAGAATAGAAAGAATGGTCCTGTAGAATTCGATTGAAGACCCCAATTCTGATTGACCAATTTCAGCACTAAGTTTCTCCTGCATTACTAATACTATCGCAGGGATGAGATTTCACGCAATTTTAGTTGTATTCGAGAGCATTACTTTTGTTCTGGTCACTCCTATGCTAATTACAAATTCGTTGGCCTTATGGCCTGTCCTGAAACTCCTCATATTTTAATCACAATCCTATGTTTGAGCTCTTGTTAATGTTTTAGACCATCGGTAGACAAAAGCAAAACAGCTCCATGTTTGGGCCTTGTGAGCTGTAGGATTCGCGCAGCGGGGTTTGACGCTGGATGGAGTGACTGCATGATATTGATTTCATCGACTGAGGATCATGATCTTTGAGGGATTCGCCGTATTTTGTGTTGCCATCGACACAATCCATCTACCCCAGGCCTCTCTCTGACTTGTTCGTCCTCATGCCGTATTTCATCAAACCAAGGTGAAGCTCCCGCACCAAGTTTCGGCACCGGTGCAGCAAGCCTTGCGGAGCAAAGCAGCTAACAGCGGCTCAGTCTCGTGTGGTCGGAACTGGCACAAGACTGCTGCCTTGGGCTGGTCCTCCAGCTTCAACAGTGACAACGGAAGGTTTCCCCAATCCTTTAATCGACCATCTTCCTTTTGTAGTTATATTTAGGCTGGATGTAGCGGGAATGGGGACCCCGCGATCCCTGTGCTTGGCCGAGTATAGAAAGAATTTTTCGCTTGTTGGCGGGGAAGGGGGTTGCGTTCTCTGCTGCCGTTAGGCAGGGCAGACTTGTTCTATTGGTCGGTAAAATACAATATGAATTTCAAGCAGCCACATAATCACCATCTTTAGGGCATTGTCTCAAAAATTGCATAAGGTCTAAATGCCACATCGACTTTTGAGGTGGCTGCCTAGCCCTCTGAATCGGTTATTAGAGCATCTCCAAGAGAACCCCATAAACTTGTTTTTAGAAGCAACCAAAAAATTATAAGGGGCAATTTTTCTTTCTTCCTCCAACAGTTCCCCCCCTAAAACTGGATCAAAACACTTTTGATGGGGTTGGCCTTATGGCCTGTCCTGAAACTCCTCATATTTTAATCACAATCCTATGTTTGAGCTCTTGTTAATGTTTTAGACCATCGGTAGACAAAAGCAAAACAGCTCCATGTTTGGGCCTTGTGAGCTGTAGGATTCGCGCAGCGGGGTTTGACGCTGGATGGAGTGACTGCATGATATTGATTTCATCGACTGAGGATCATGATCTTTGAGGGATTCGCCGTATTTTGTGTTGCCATCGACACAATCCATCTACCCCAGGCCTCTCTCTGACTTGTTCGTCCTCATGCCGTATTTCATCAAACCAAGGTGAAGCTCCCGCACCAAGTTTCGGCACCGGTGCAGCAAGCCTTGCGGAGCAAAGCAGCTAACAGCGGCTCAGTCTCGTGTGGTCGGAACTGGCACAAGACTGCTGCCTTGGGCTGGTCCTCCAGCTTCAACAGTGACAACGGAAGGTTTCCCCAATCCTTTAATCGACCATCTTCCTTTTGTAGTTATATTTAGGCTGGATGTAGCGGGAATGGGGACCCCGCGATCCCTGTGCTTGGCCGAGTATAGAAAGAATTTTTCGCTTGTTGGCGGGGAAGGGGGTTGCGTTCTCTGCTGCCGTTAGGCAGGGCAGACTTGTTCTATTGGTCGGTAAAATACAATATGAATTTCAAGCAGCCACATAATCACCATCTTTAGGGCATTGTCTCAAAAATTGCATAAGGTCTAAATGCCACATCGACTTTTGAGGTGGCTGCCTAGCCCTCTGAATCGGTTATTAGAGCATCTCCAAGAGAACCCCATAAACTTGTTTTTAGAAGCAACCAAAAAATTATAAGGGGCAATTTTTCTTTCTTCCTCCAACAGTTCCCCCCCTAAAACTGGATCAAAACACTTTTGATGGGCACGTCAGCATTTGGGGCCACCAAAACATTAATTCCATTGAAAAAACAAGGAACGGGAGCCCCAATTCTTCCCCTGTTTGTAGCTACAAATGAGGGGAGTTTAGGGGCTATGAAAAAACTGGGGGTGGTTTTGGGGTGCTGTTGGAGATGGTTTTTTTGATTGAATCCCAATATTTTGATTTAAGGGGGGTTTATGGGGCTCTCTTGGAGATGCTCTTAGGCATGAGTTTTATAGATTGCACTCTGCTGCTGCGCTTAGAAGTTCTTTGAAACACCATTTACATAGATTGCAATCATGACAATCTTTTTTTTTCTATGTACTCTTGGTATGAGCAATAGAAGTGGTACTTATGAGTTATGACCTTATATTTTTGGATAATCGAGTTACATATGTGCTATTAATTTGAGATTTTTTTTGTTCATAATGTAAGCTAAAAAGGATTAGTTGGTTTGGTTAGTTATACTGTTAATGTTGCAAGGTCGTATCTATATTCATTATAAATTTATATGCACTCATATTGTTGTAAGTTGCAGAAATTTTGTGTGTATAGTTAGACCTGATGTGGGTTGTGGAAAAATAACTGACTGCATATCATCTATTGACAGTTAAGCTGGACTTAGACTGAATATTCTTCTTACTTCAGCATTCTGATGTTGTCACTTAATGCTGAAAAATGGCAGGACATGTTCTCTATTCGATCTGCTGAAGTGTTGCAACGTAATAGTGCTCCTCTCATATAATCAATTTTGGACTTCTCCATCAGCTAGCTGGTTCAAACTGACATGCCTTCAAAGGTGTCAAGGTACTCTTATCCCATTCCCACCATTAACAAATATTTTTACTCTTTATTAAATTACTCATGAAGCTTTCTGTCCTCCACTGTGGTTCTCTGGAATTCAGGTTTTATTCAGATTTGAATTCAGTGTTGTTTAATCTGCTTGATTAGAAGAATGATCCTAAAGTGAGCTATATAGCTTAGCTTTGTTTTAGTAGAAAGAGCCGTCTTGCTTGGTTGATCAAATTTTCAGTATTTATCCAGAATTCATTTTTTAGCAGATATGTTTTGTATTGCTTTTTTGTTCAATATTATGTAAATTCGACTAAATTTGACTGCATTGAATAATTTATAATGGTATAAACAGATTCTCAGTATTTGAGGATGCCTTTCTGTTTCTTCAATCCGAAATGGAAAATGAGAGTGGCATCTCATACAGTTTCCTGGATAAGGCGTATTTCATTTTGTTAGGAAATGAGAATTAATTTGTCATTCTATGATGCAAAATTATAGTCATAAGTTATGAATCTAAACATCAATTTTGTGTTACAAAAATAATGTATTGCTAGAGTATTTGTTGGCCAAGGACATGTTTAAATGAAATGGAATAAGCCTTACATTAATGGATGGGGGGAGTATCGTTTATACTTATCGGTTAGAGTGCATTGAGTACACAATAGTGGCAATGTTGTAATTTCGTTTAAACCATTCCACAAACCTCCTGCTAGAAGTTGGTCTATTTTTTTAAAATTATTTTGTAGTATGATTGATGCATGATTTCCACTAATAATAATGGTTTTTTTTTTCTTTTCAGGCTCCTAGAGGTCAATTCCAGTAGCATGGCAGATTGGGCTTCTGTTCAGACTGATATTGTTGGTATAATAGTAAAGAAACTTCCCATCCCTGACTACCTCAGATTTCGTGCTGTATGCACCTCGTGGAATCATGCCTGCAGGGATGTGTCATACCATCCTAGGGTAGACCCATGGCTGATGCTCCAACCAAATTCGCAAGATGGTGTTAAGTTTTTTTGTGTTCCTGAGAAAAAGAATCAAATTATCCGTCTCCCTAGCACCTTCTCATTATTTGGATCTGTCTGGACTCCGGTTGGTTCTTCACATGGTTGGCTTATCTACTTCAGTCAAACTCACGGAACCATGCAGCTGGTTAATCCTATCAGTGGCCGACAGATCCAACTGCCCCCAATAGGACGCAGGGCCTTCTCTAAGGCTGTGTTGCTTGAGATGAATGAGAGGAACTTCATTGTTGCTGTCCTGTATGGTGACCAAAAGGGTTATAAAGTAACTCGAAAAGGGTATACTAGCTGGTCCTCGGTCCAATCTAAACACATTTTGGAGGATATCATCAAGCACAAAGGTCATCTGTACACCAGTGATATGTACGGTACTGTTGAGATGTGGGCAGAACCACCTCGTGCCTGGCCAGATGAGGAAGTCACGCATCAGTGGAGGCTTCGCTGTCTGGTGGAGACCCCAGCTGGTGATCTGATTAGGGTTAAGCGTCAAGGTCCAAACAAATTTTCTGTGTGGATTTTGGACAAAGAGACCTTTTCTTGGGTGGAAATCGACAACATTGGGGATTTTGCTCTGTTTGTGAGCCACTACAACTCGGTCTTTTTCGTGGCCAAGGATCACCCGAACCTGAAAGCAAACTGCATCTACTTCATCGACACCTACAACAACCTGTGCGCATTCTGCCTGGAGCATGGGACCAAGGAGCTTGTACAAGACCTTGCGATTGGCCGAGCCCACAGTGAATCATTTCGCCGCCGGCCTCAGCGCGACCAGCTCCTATGGTTCATCCCTTCACTGAAATAACAAATAGGTTAAGTTGAAAAGCTATCATGCCTTTCGTCTCAACTGTGTGCATTCTGCCTGGAGCATGGGACCAAGGAGCTCATATTATGCTTATTAGACTTGTATGGCATTGAATCCCCTAAATTAACTGTATGTCGTATGAACGTGTTCGTGTATGGACATTGTACTTTGTGGTGGTGTCAACCGTTTGAACTTTGAACTCGTTGTGTATATTAAATTGAAGTGCTTATCGAGATGGTTTGGCTTGTAAATGTATTCCTGGTAGTAAATAATCGCTTGGTCAGAACTATAACCGTGGATTTGAACGAGGGACGCGCTTGAGCGCAGTGCTACGCTGCTTCTCTGCACTTTCTGTGAAACTCCTTGTCACGTGTTCCAGCGGCGAGTTGCTCCTATATAAGGACACCTGTTCGAGTGGAGCTCTCAAGGCAGCAAAGAAACACCTGCGACAGCAGTAGTTCGCGTTCGCCGTCGACGTTCCCTCCCCACAGCTCCAGCCCGCGCTCCTGCCATCTCCGGCGTCGTGCAAGAACCGCCTCGTCGGCTCGGCCAGACGCCGAGCCAGCAGCCGGGCTGGCGCGTCTGGGCGCGCCGCGCCCTCATCCTGGTCCTGCTCCTCGCCGTCACCGGCGGCTTCGCGGCCGCGGCGCACGGCGCGCGCCACCGCCCGCGCGAGCTCGCGTACGCGGTCGTCGTCTACGTCCTCCTCGTCCTGCTCATGTGCTGCGTCGTGAGGATCGCCGTGTGGGTCGTGTCCGTGACGCTGTCCAACACGTTCGCGTCGTGCGTGGCCGACCTGATGCCGGTGCTGGTGCTGAAGCTCGACGTGTGGGCGGTCGCCGCGGTGGTCCTCGGAATCGCCTTCTACCACCTCTTCTGCAGCAAAGACGAAGCCGGGTGCTGCAACGCGGAGCACGTCCGTGGCCAAGCTGACGACGACGCCGGACGCCGGCCGGAGAGGGCTTTGCACGGGCTCTCACCGGAGGAGAAGGTCTAATGATGCGTCCAAATCCAGGAGCCATTACAGTTGTATCTGTATATATGCATTTGCATTTGTGTGACGCAGAGAAAAAAATGGTGTCCTGTGCATAAGCAACAAGCCATTTTCAGTTGTGTGCATTGTTCGGTGACGCTGTAAAGTGTGTCCATCGTGTGCTTGAATCTAATGGGCGTGTGTGTAATTCAGATTGCACTAGTCAAATTTGATTGATTAATTGATTGGTTGTTTCGTTATATCATTTGGGTGTCTAATTCAGATTGTCAGCTGAACGTGTTACGGCTAAAGCACGAGTGATGACTACGGTCCCCAATATCTGAATCCATTTCGTGATCCACGGGGATTATACATGTAGAAGAACAACTTGCAGCTAGGACATGGGAGTCGGGGCGAACGACGTCAACCTCGTCCGGCTTCAGGAGGCACCAGGTACTCGAGCCGACGGGCATCGCCTGCTTGGCTGCTTGAATACACCGGTGACGCCGTCGCCACGCCGACCCCTGTGGCTGCTTTCGTCGTCGTTGATGCTACGAGAGACAATGAAGAACGGCAAAATTTCTGATCTGGAAAAGAAAGGTTGAGTAGTTTACCGGCTTTTCTTTTGATGGACACCGCTACGTAAAACAAATTGGCAACGACTTTCTGAACGTAAAATAATTAAGGATCTGCTAATGTGTATACGAAAGTTAAACATATGTTTTTTTTTGAGGTGCAGTTAAACATATGTGTACGTGTGCACACTGAACCTGTGCGGATTTTCCATACGAATGATTGCCGTTTACCGGGCCCATGAAGTTTATACCGGGCCGCGCACCTGAAAAGGCCCAGAGAAAGCCCCAAGTAGCAGCCCTTATGCCGTTCGATCTTGAACTTGACGGACCAGATTGCGCCTGAAAACAAGCACTGCAGCTCGTGTCGCGCCGCTCCGCAACTCGCGAAACCAGGGCTAGGCACCTCAGACATGGCCGGCGCTCGCGGAACGCCGACGCGGACGCCGCCGTCGCCAGCTTCTCGCACCGAGCCGGTCGTCCCGCCGGACTGGGCCTCCGCCATCTCCCTCGTCTCTTCTGAATCCACGCCTCCCGCCGTCGTCGTGTGCGGGCCCAAGAACAGCGGCAAGTCCACCTTCTCGCGCCTCCTCCTCAACGCGCTGCTCCCCAGGCGAGCCTTCTCACTCCGCCCTGAGCGAAACCCTAGCGCGAATCCGTCAGAGATGCTGATAGTCCTCGAATCGGTTGTGCCGTGGTGCTCTGCAGGTATGGGAAAGTGGGGTATCTGGACACGGATGTCGGGCAGCCGGAGTTCGCGCCGCCGGGGTGCATCTCGTTCCACGTCATCGACGAAGCTATCACAGGTTAGTATGTGTTCATGTGGGGATTGGGCGCCGTTGGAGAGGATTTTCTCTTTGGTAGGCGTAAGCTGTTCGTTGGTTACTGACATGTTTTGGCTGTCTGCTTTTATGCAGATTTGCTGAACCCAACTCTACGGGAAGCTGAAAGGTGATAATTTCACTGCTTCTTTTTTCGCTTCTTGGAACTTGATGGCTTAGATCCTTCAGAAGCAACAATTTAGTTGTATATTTCGGTATCGCTGTCCTCCCAGCTAATGCCTTACATTTTCAATATTAAAAATCCATCAGGTTCTGCTTCTTTGGTGATATTTCTTCAAAAAGGGACCCCGAAGCATATTTGAATTGTCTGTACCATTTGTATGGCTACTTTGTTGAAAAATACCGATGTGATGTGAATGGAATGCTACCTTTAATTGTCAACACTCCTGGCTGGGTAAAAGGTACAGATTCATAGTTCCCAAGTTGTTTCACTTTGTTTTACATGCGCCTGCTTCAGCTTCAGTTCTTAACTTCTCTCAAAACCTTCCATCTTCTTTCTCTTTTCTTTTATGATCTAGGTGCTGGTTTCGATATGCTCGTAGAGATGCTAAGGCATATCTGTCCCACAATTGTTGTTCAGATACGTATCACTGTGGAGACCAAGAATCTCCCGGGTGGAATATTTTGGCTAGATGGTGAACAAGGACCTGTAACTAAAATGATTAACATCAATGCTCCATTTCGTGATTCATCAGATAGATCGTAAGTAAACCTTTTCCCGCTAAGTTTGAAGTTCAATATGATGTCAAAAAATATTCCGTTTCTTATCAATTAATTTTCATAATGCTTGAAGCAAATCCTAACATCATCTGTATAATGCCAAGGTTGTTACTTTTGAAAGACACATGCAAAATGCGTGAACGTCGACTTGTGGAGTACTTGAAGCAATGTTTTCCAAGACACATCTCTGTGACAACAAATAAGGAGCTTGCTCATGCACTAGCATCACTTCCACCCTATCAAATACCGTTTCCAGATGTTAAAGTTGTGCATCTTCATTGTGAGGTTGGTGTATTCCCCATCGCGGCTATATTTAGGAATATGGAAGTTCAACTAAAATCTGGTGCTGTCTTTAAGAGTATGGAAGTTCAACTAAAATCTGCACAAGCATTGCAGAACCTGACATTGAGCCTTTTGCAGCTGTGTTATAAGTTGTTTATTTCTACTCCTCAAACAAATGACAATACTGTTAGTGAATCAAGCTTAATAACCAAACTATTATCAGTTGTTGATTGTCGAGTTGAAGTGCATATGTACAGAAAGGTATCTGTAATTCTGTATCACCACTTCACCAGAACAGGACTAGTTTCCTCTATAACAATGTTAGCATGTTCTTGTTTTCTGTGTTACCATGTTGGTTTCACTAACATGAATTAGACGCAAGATCGTGATATTTCATATGGTAATCAAATTCATATGCTGAGAAATCTGCTTTGAGTTTTCTTATGTGATGATAGAGTAGGGTTAAAGTGCTTTGGCTTCAATAGTTCATATGGTTAACAGTAGTCATGAGAATGAGCAGGAAAAAAAAACTTTTTCAGGTACCATCTACTGAGATATGGTATAGTCTGAATGCAACCATTGTTGGATTGGCATCCGAGGCTCCTGGATCAGCCCCTTCTTGTGTTGGGCTTGGTAATCTCTCCCTGTCCCTTCAGGCCTGCAACTTGCTCCGGTTATTAGTGTATAATTGTTTCTTGAAATGCTGGCAAGCTTATAGTGCTGTTCTCCGGATCAGTCCTTTCTTGTGTTGGTATTAAGCGTCTGCCAAAAGGCATTTATATCTCATAACTGTATGTACTTTCCAGGTATTGTCAGGGGCATTGATGTTCAAAAAGGCCTATTGTATCTAATAACTCCTGTTCCTCTTCATCGTCTGCAAAGTGTAAACCTTCTGCTGCAGGGACTCATCGAGATACCTACATCTCTTTTGCAGGTAATTTCTTCTTCCCTTTTTAAAAAGTATGTTAGAGCTTTGCTTCATGGAAGCAAATTATACTATGTAAAATTGGTTCTAAAAAGTCCAACATCGGTCAATCAACAAAGAAGAATATTGATCACTCAAGAAAGAAGCAGTAGCCTTTATTGTGAATGGTTTTGTTTTATTAGAAATTGTCATGTTGAGTTTTTAGCAGACTTTGCAGCTTTTTTCTTTCAGTGGACAAAGGTCCCTAGTGCTTGTCCGTGTATCTGAAAACAGTTAACAAAGCTCGCGCTCTCCCTAAAGAGTTACTGCCATTTGATACTAATCCCTGACCTTGTGCTGACTCAGGTCCGTGGATGCGTGTCCCCATACATGTCGACAAATGTTCTGCACAAGATATCAGAAAGGGACCTATACGCTGAATGACGCCTGGCGCAGGCCATCTTAATTTGGCCCTCGTTTCTGAAATACTTCCGTATGACTAGAACCGAATGTCCTGTGCTGCCTAACTGCCTAGAGGAACTTTTTCTTTTAAGGGCCTAGATGAACAATACCCCCAGACAGTCCCAGATTTGTAATCTGTACTCTTACTAAAGTACGTATTAATGACTCGGTTCTAAATTACTGCGAGATTTTAAAATCTGATCACGACAGGGTTCTTTAGAAAGCAAACTTAATTCTGGGTCAGATTTTTGCAAAACAGAGATTTATTTATTCAGGAAGCAGCGCTCTTAACATTACATAGCTGATAGCATCAAACTCAGGATCAAACAGATTACAGAACCAAGTAGAGCACAGGAGATCATAGACACGAGAAAAAGAAAAAACACTCGGACCACACTTCACTGCGTACTACTCGTACCACCAACCCATTATTCTTGCCTTGGTCTCACACTTCACTGGCAGTGGTCTGACCTCTCCGCATTTCCGTTCGATCCCTTCACGCGACCTTGACCTCGATGGTCTTGGGCTTCTTGGGCTCCGGTGGCGGCAGCTTCTCCACGGTCACCGTGAGCACGCCGTCGCGGCAGACGGCGGCGATCTTGTCCATGTCGGCGTTCTCCGGCAGCACGAACTTGCGCATGAACTTGCCCATCCGGCGCTCCATGCGCAGGAACTTGGCGTCCTCGCGCTCCTGCCGGCGCCGCTCGACG
>LAPY01000075.1:149919-160735 GCA_000970635.1 Eragrostis tef | reverse complement strand
GGCTCCTTGACGTCGGCCGGGGTGGCCGCCATGGCGCGCGCGTCGCGGACGTAGGTGCGCGTCGGCCCGCTCGCGCCCGACTTCTCGCCGCCGGCGCCGGCCTCGCCGTCCGGGATGTCGAGCAGGTGCTGCAGCGCCGCCATCAGGGGAGTCTCCAGCCCGAACATCCTCGAGTCCATCTCGCCGCTCCTCCGGTCTTGATCTCCCTCTCTTTCTCGATCGCTTTGGTTGCTCTGTTGCTTGTGGATCTTCTTGGAGTGATGAAGTGGAAGGCGACGGCTTATATAGGGGATGAGCGGGGTGGGAGTCTGGAACGTGACGGAAGGTTCTGAAAGAGCGTGGAATGGGCGCGGCGGGGCGTTGGCGCGGGTGTGTTGGTGCAGAAGAATCTAGAATATAATAGCGTTTCGTTGCGAATGATAAAGAGAGTGGTCCGTTCTGGCCCACTTGTCATAGAAACAAGTAGGACACGTAAACAAGTAGGACACGTGTTATCTCCTCTTCGGACAGATATTTACGGAGACCTCTCTGTATCGCTTTCTCTCTGCACTTTCTCTAGAAAGTTCGACGCTCGTCTGAGCCTTCGCTTTTGCGCGGCGAGCTAACGTTCAGCGAGATCAAGAAGGTCATTGCAAAGAAATTTGCTGATCACATTCAAATTTTGCAATCAATTGAGTCTAGGTAACTGTTGCGCTGCTGATATAAGAAATGTCTAATGAGATCCAAACATCTATTTACTTTTGCTTGTCACAAGCAAATTACTACTATTTTGACTGAGCATTTTCCTTTTGCACATTTTCTTAGATACTTAGAATTTTCTTATCAATGGAATTATCGCCAAGCATAAGTCATTAGTATAATACACTTTAAAATGTGTATAAACTATGTATAGAGAAAAAACATATGATTCATCGGTGACGAGTATTTTTTCAAAGAAAGCACGGCACTTCAAAAGCATCTGGAAAAGTAATTTGCAAGAATTAGTGGGATAACATGATAGAATAAAAAGAATTATTACAACATTCTGCTGGAGAAAACATCACATAACGTGGTGTGGACATACTCTTGTAAGCCCGCAAAATTTGAAACAAGCCAAGCCACCGATATATACAAGATTGCACTATTCAAAATCTCGGGAAAACTATTTCTTTTATCAAGTTGGGAACAAATTTCCAATGAGTTATTATGAAGCCTGCGCTGATTTGCCTGAGCTTCGCCCTCTGAATCCAACCACGCTGAGCTTAGTTCCTATCTTGTTCAGAATATCCCCCTTTCGGCCCACTGGTTTTGATTGCTTCTTTGAAACCTTTACGCTAGTCTTGGCAGATTTCACCAGCTTGGCTTTCCCTGCGGGTGATGCTGACTTTTTCGACTTTGGCTGGATCTTTGGTGGCGAGCGCCTTCGGGTAGAAGTTGTGTCCTTTGGAGTTCTTGACGATTTGCTAGATAGCACCACCCCCCTTCTACCCTTCTGATCAGTGACTTTAAGAGCACTTGAACTCTTGACCACCCTCGAGGAAGTCCGTACTTTGGTACTTGCATTCTGCGGGTTGATAGGCCTTCTGACATTGCTACTCGTGAGAGCTTCTAAGCTCTCGTTCTTCTTGATAGCCTCTTCAATCCGTGTAGCTAACGGCACATCTTTCTTAGCGACAAGGCTGGTAACTTTGCCTGCATTAAGTAGGTTCATAATAATATGTGAGTGGATAGAAAAGAAACATATACCTGCTTCTCTATTCGATCCATTTCTTTTATTCTAACTTTGCATAGTCAACTTATATTATTCATATTTTTATTTTTTCTTATTGAAGAAATTGGAAGATATCTCAAGAGACGAAATTGTGACGACAACTTCATTAGTGGGAGGCTATTTTCTGGTTTGGAAAAGGCTCACTACAAGAGATGATGATGTAGAGAACGTTACATTGAGAAGCAAATGCAAAAAAGGGCATGTAGACATGTTAAGCTACAGTGAAGAAATGCCAGTACCTTTGGCTCCCATGCGTGCAGTTCGCCCAGTTCTGTGGAGATAATCAATCTGAAACACAAAACATTGAGACCATGCATGAGAATCGCTGTGGTGGGAAGATATGTAAAGACAGAGACAGTAAGACATACAGAGTTCGATGGGAAGTCAAACATGATGACATGATCAACCTCCAAGTCCAGGCCTCTAGCTGCCAGATCAGAGCATACCAATGTTGGGCAATCCCCTTCTTCATTCCGGAACTTGTTCAGGTTCTCAACTCTACAGTTGGTTTTAAAGTCTCAAAAAATCGTTTACACAATGTCACATTACATTCATATTAGGAAATACAAAACAGACCTCTCTTCAGCTGGAACCTCTCCATGATAGTTAACAGTGGATATTTGATTTTCAGTCAGAAAGTGGTCCACTGCACGACTAGAATTCAAAGTATTACAGAATACCATAACCTTGTTTCCCTTGCGCAAGCTTGGCTCAAGAACCTGCATAATAAATAAAATAAAATACTTCAATGCTTCATGAATTAGATGGCTCAAGAATCTGCCATATGTTCTTTTTAGCAGTTCTAATTTCATGCTTAAACTTTATTGTTAAATAGCACAGACTCTAGATTTTTGGAGGTCAAACCCTTAATACACTCCTAAGGCCACTGAATGCAAGAGACGGAAAAATAAAAGGTCTAAGTGACTGATTCAGCTTTCAGCTCAGCAACAATATATAACAACTGTCCAGTTTCATTTATAAACAACTGTGTTTGAAACTAGCTTGCAAGGAAAGATAGGTTCACTTGAGACAGAGGGAAGGAAACATAAGAGTTTCCGAACCTGCAGAAGAGCCTCTAGTTTGTTCTCGGAACCAGAAAGTTTGATGAAATCATGCCGTGCCGTTGAAACTCTCTTTTGAAATGTTGATGTCCGCAAATGGACTATACCTTCAAATTCCTCGTCAATCAACTTCTGTACAGCCTGCAGTGAAGGATTGTAAAAGGAGAAAAAAGATTAGATAAAAACATAAAATAAAATAAAATATCCATATATGGAGCATCATAATTACAAGCTGTGTGAAGTGCAAGACTGTTCATGAAAAAAATACATGATACATGATGCAGATTGAGAAACACTTCCGTATCACAGTGTAAGACTAAGAAGCGGTGTGGCTAACTCAAGTGTGCCATACATATGTATATTCGAAACAGATGATCAGATAGATAACAAAGAGGGATGAGTGATGAGAATTAACCTTTGTCATGGTAGCAGTAACTAATACAGTTTGGAATCCTTTATCACCAGGCTTTGCAGCACGGTTCTTCAATGGAGCAAGGAACTTCCGTATGTCTGGACCAAAGCCTTGATCAAACATTGTATCAGCCTCATCCAGAACCTGAAAATGTGGAACATCAAGTTCAAAATGAGATATGAAGAGCAGGGCAAATGTCGTAAAACAGAGAAGCTCTTTAGTGCAAACTTACGAACATACAAGATACTTAATATCACCGTAGACCATGTTACCGTCCTTTATATGATCAAGAATCCTTCCAGGGGTACCAACCACCATGTCAACGGGCATGTTCAAAGAATCTTCTTGTGGTCTAGTACGGGTGCCTCCAGTAACCATCGTTGACCGAAAACGCGCATGATGGCTGATGGATTTTGCAACACGATAGACCTGTAATTTGATCAAACTGCATGAATCACCAGTAACAACCCAAACATAGTCATTGCTACAAAGCTTCCTGAAACCATGGCTAACCTGCTCGGTCAGCTCCCTTGTTGGGCAGAGTACTACAGCTCTTGGCCGCCTTGGCTTCATTGACATACCCAACATTGCTTCATCATGCCGAAGTAGCTACAGCAATCAAAGGACCGGCATTATTACTAACCTTTTTTGTTCAGAAGGTGTATCCTGATGTACAAGCGTGACTGCTTCGGGAAATTCTTGATTTTAGTTCGGAGGAGAAAAGCACATTGACATTGCAACAGGATCATTGATCAACTTAAACCAGAATATAGATTCCTTGAAAAGCACATTGACATTGCAACAAAATCATGATCGTAATAATGCAATACACTTCACATTTAATGTATCATGTGAATTATTTTCTTTTATAATGGAACAAATTTTACTAAGATAATAATTGATGCATCGCGATTTGCTCTATCATCCATAGGTTTTTCGCAATACTAGACAGTGCGCACTAACGCATAAAGCATTTATACGATACTTAACGGAAGTAGATACCTGGACAAGAGGAAGCAAGTAGGCTAGCGTCTTCCCAGAGCCAGTGTGCGAGCCCAGCACGACACTGGTGCCATCCAGCACGGCGGGCACGCCGACGCACTGGATCTCGGTGGGCTTCGAGATGCCCATCTCCCCTAGCGCGGCCATCACCTCCTCCCCGAGCCCCAGCTCCTCGAAGCTCTCCACGGCCTCGGCCCTCCTCCCTTGCTGAAGGTGCTGGGAGCCCCGCTCACCGCCCTTCCCCTTCTCCCGCGTCGGCTTCGGCATGCCCGGGGCGGCGTCCTTGAGGTGGCGCATGCGGAGGCGCTCGAGGAGGAGCTCGTGCCGCGGAGGGGGTGGGGGAGCAGAGGTGGTGAGCGTGGGGGCGGCGGTCGTTAGGGCTGCGCGTAGGAGGCGGAGGCGGAGAGGGGAGGGGCGGGAGAGGGGGAGGCACCGCCCGGCGGCGGCCATGGCCATTGTAGCGACGGGCGAGGGTTTAGACGGTGTGGGTTTCGGCGGAATGGAAGGGCAAGCAGGCAAGGGGAAGGCGCGGATAAGACTACCGTGGCGCCTCAGATGGGCAGATGTGAGCTATGGATGTTTTCAGGAAAAACTATTTTTAGGGATACAATACTATAACATATGAAAATTTTAGAAAAAAAATTGGTAGAGTCTACACATTCCAAACAACATGTTTATCATTATCACTCATCTTTTATCTTCATTTGACAACACAAAATGATTCTTCTTTTTTCCCTAGAAAATCGTCAAATGTGTGCTCAATAGTTGGAATTTGATACATGAGCCTCAAGATCTAAATTAGTTTCAATCATAAGAACTTTGAAATAATGTGATGTCGAGGTGGAGCAAGTGATTTGTATTGATGTTGTTACACCATCAAAGGAAAGACAGGCCTATACCAGGTCATACGTGTAAATTGATACAAAAGTATACATAGGACTTAGTTGTATAAAAGGTCTATTGAAATCTTATTGAAGTGTTTAACGTTGTTGGCATAAGAAGATCTAACTCAACCGTGTGTTATTTCAAAAGGTTTTTTCTTATTGAAAAACATATTATCTTTTACCATAAAACATAATCATATCTGTCACTGAGCAATCCTTTCGCTAGAATGGTACTAATTGATTTCCGATTTACCTTTATAGCCTTATTATGTTGTTATTTGTCCATAGTAACATTAAAACAAGATTTTTGATCCATCAAAAGCGATGGAGGGTTATTTTGGAATTAAAAACACATAATTTGTGTTTTGAAGGCTAAGACTGACCGCAACAGCATGCTGTAAACCAACCTGAACGCTAAATTAAACGGATCGTCCTGAACGCTAAATTAAACGGATCGTCTTGTCTGTACCCATTGCAACAGCATCCCATAAAACAGCAAACAGCTGCCATCCTCCAAGCTCACTGAGGACCGCCAAATGTGGGGGTTGCCTCCCCGTCCGCCAAACACAACGACTCCAACGTCTGGTTGCCCGAGCCGCCAAGCCGCCGCAGCCATCGCATGCGTGCCCTTGCCGCCGTCGCACGAGTGCGCTTGCCGCCGCCGCCGCTTGCCCCGAGGAGCGCGGGAACAAGGCCGTTGTTGTCTCCTTCTCGCCGTCGCCTCGCCGTGTCCCTGTCCGCCTCGCCGTCTCGACGCCACGCTGATGGCGATCTTGGAGCTGGAGGCAGCCGATCTTGCGTCGGCCTTGTCCTGGGATGTAGAGGGCGAAGAGCAGGAGAATGCAGTGGGCCTCGTGGCGCCGGAGCAGGGGAACGCGGAGGCGGCGACGCCGGAGCAGGGGCGACACTGGAGCAGGGGCACGTCAAGCCAGAGCAGGGGCACGTGGAGCCGAGAAGCGGCGACGAGCAACGAAATCAGAGCTAGAGCTGGGGTGGCGCGGGGGGATGGAGGAGCAGTTTACAGGCCACTGTTTGCAACGAACTCGATTTTGGAGGGTGGAATATTTTACAGGAGACATAGAATATTCTTTTGGAGGGTGAAAAATAGAGTTCGTTGATGCGGTCAGTCTAAGCTAGTAGTAGTAATTTTACTAAAGGTCTATTTGAAAATAAAGTTTCTTAGAAGGACTAAGGTAAAAAAAGCTAACGTGTCACTCGCTTCAAGCCTTCAACCTCAACGGACTCGAACCTCTTCTACCCAGTCCGAGCCCGTTCCTCGACCCCCCTCCGCGGAGCTAGCATCTCCAGGCCTTGAACTAGCGAAGCGGAGCTGTTGAGGTCGCCATCCGCAGTAGAAATTCTTCTCTCCGACTTCGTTCTCGTCCCCCCTGTGCTGGGCATCTGGGCTGACGTGGACTAATCCATCCATCTATACGATTTCCTCCTCTCGTTGTAAGTTTTTCTGTGCAAGATCTCTTTATCGGATCGATCAAAATCGTTCTTGCTGGAGGGATTTTCCGATCTATCCATTTCGTTGCTGATTTTCTTTCAGCGGGTAGTGGGGCGGGGGTTGCTTATATCAGTTTGTTTTTTTTCCCCATTATTTGTTCTGTGTATTATTAATTCTGCCCCTGAAGGCGCGCTGGTGGCGGATCGGATGGTAGATTTATGTCCTCTTTTGACTCCCTTACGGTTATCTGACGCGCAGAGAACTCTTGAGGATGTCGACTCCTGCGAGGAAGCGGTTGATGAGGGATTTCAAGCGGCTGATGCAGGACCCTCCCGCTGGCATAAGTGGCGCACCGCAGGATAACAACATATTGCTGTGGAACGCTGTGATCTTTGGGTATGATGCAGGACCCTCTCTTTTTATATTTTCTCGGTTTGGATCGTAATTTGACAACGTCTTGTATGTGCTTATTTGATTTACAGCCCTGACGACACTCCATGGGATGGTGGTTAGTTGATCAATGATGCATTTGCTACCTGCAATATATCTATTTTCTGTTGTAGGATCGAATCATGCTTCCTTTCTTAAGTTGGTTGTTTTCTTTGACCTTATCTATGGTTCTCTTAAGCACTGCTCGTCAAATATCTAAACAATTAAGTAAATCTGCATATGCTACTCCTGTTTGCGATGCCTCTCCTGCATAGCATCTGACTTACTAATTTGCTCAAGAAATATGTAACATGATACACCACGTTGGTGGTATTCCACGTATTGGTGGCTAGCAGAACAGTCTAGCCTACCCCAACCTGCTTGGTACAAAAGGCTATGTTGTTGTTGGTGGTGGTGGTGGCTAGCAGAACAATGGTTTCCATTTTCAGAGTTTTTCGACCTTGCTACTAATGTATCATAACACAAGCATTAAAGTTTCAAGTTAGGATTGGCGGGTTCTCGCGGAAAGAAGGCCAGGGCAGTGATTGAGTGGATCTCGTGGCTGGAGGTTTTAGCGACTCCGATTGAAGCGGAGTAGCAGTTCAAGTTGCTGGTGCAGAAATCGTATCCATCGAAACGCCGTCGCTGTTGCCCTTCACGGAGACAAAACCAGAAGAGATGACCGTTTCGGGAGTCGGGAATACCATGGCACTGAACGTCTGCACCAGTAGCTGTGCCGTTACCACGTATGATGGCTGTGAAGGGGAAACCTCAGCCACTGTCATCTCTGCATGTGGCTTTGGGGCAGGCGCCTTGACATCAACTGCAGATGGCAGGGCCGGGTGCGTCGTTGTCGGTGCAAGTTGTGATAGAGACAACTTTGCCTCCACCGCCGCCATTGGTGTTTCATGGTTGTTGAGGCGGTGGATCACGATCTCCATCCGAGCAAGAGCAAGGTCAAGCTTGGCAGAGAAAGTGAGGGGGGTTGCAGGATCGATGTCGACGCTGGCCATGGAGGGTGATGCGCCGAGATGGTCCCTGGTACTACCAATTGTTGTGTAACGATGCCGGGGCCTCAGCCCACGGGCACAAGAGGGAGACATAGTCTTCTTCTTCCTTGCGTACCTTTATGATACATATCTACCCTCTTTATGTAGACCTAGGAACACTAACCCACCGCCGGCCCATAAGGCCCAGCTGGCTGCCCATAATAGGAACTTGATAAAAAAAACCAAAGGAGCAAATATGGCAAGACATGCAAGACCAAAGCATGTCGCTATTTGTGATGAGATCAACCAACGCTTCAGTATGCATATGTTGTAAGATGATTTATTTGGACATGTTACTATTTATGAATTAACTGGATGAACCACATAGTGTGGAAATTAATTTCATATCATACTGAAAACGTGGTACCTAATATCGATTCTTGGAGAGCATCAGTAGCCACTATCTAGTCTCCTTGTCATGATTTTTTTTTAATTTGTGCTATTTCAGTGTAAGAATATAGATACACTGCATCAAAATGTTAATGCCATCTGTACTTTGGTGATAATGCATTCTCCATTGGAAGATAATATTCCACATTTCACTGTTGTGTATGTGCAGCTTATCACCTTCTTTTGGTTGCTATCGTACAGTAACAATTCCCTTATAGTGTATGTGGTATATTGTGTTATAGTAAAACTAAGGAAAATTTTCCAATCTAGGAGAAGAGTAGCCAATTGGTCTCCAATGCAGCAACCCACACGATAACTCTTATATTGCTTATGCTTGTTTGTCCTTTAACGCTAGCTACTTAGTTCGATTTCTGTCCGTTCAAAGCTATACAAATTCATGTTTTATTTTCAGGTACGTTCAAGCTGACTCTCCAGTTTACTGAAGAATATCCCAACAAGCCACCAACGGTGCGATTTGTTTCTCGGATGTTTCATCCTAACAGTAAGTTGTTTTCCATTACATAATTACACAAGTGCACATGATGTGACTAGTTCTTATTTATTTGTTAGTTCCTGTTTCTCGTTTTCTAACCATGTTTATTTTTATCTTGATTATTTCGTAGTTCTAAACATTAGAGGCTCGAAGATATGGTCATTTTGTGTGTGTTTTCTGTTTTCTGCTGAAAAGTTGTACACATATGCTGTAAATTCCTGTATTTATACAATAGTCTAGCTGGCATTAAGATATTTCGAGTGCATACAGTGGTTCTGATTTTGAATTAATCATACTTTTCTTTCTGATCTCTGCATGATATACCTATTCTTAACCTTAGGATAGTAACACCTTTTAATCTCAACTTATATGTCATCCTTACATATTTTTCTTATGTTGCAGTTTATGCTGATGGAAGCATATGCTTAGATATCCTTCAGAATCAGTGGAGCCCGATATATGATGTAGCAGCTATACTTACATCTATCCAGGTACAACCATACAGGAAATCTTTTACTTCCTAGAAGCTAAGATTATTAGGTCAACAATATCCTGTAGCCCTTTATGTGTTACAACATGTAGGGCTAGTTTGCTTGGTGGCGTAAGAATCGTGCCTGAGCCAGGCAGCATCCTCTTGCGCCTGACTCAGGCAGCCTGGGTGAGGGTGCCAACCAAACTGACCCGTAATGCATTACTGTATATGCTTTGATTTGAAACATATTTGTATTAGTTACAGACTATATCTTGCAATTGTCTGTCATGTACTATGCAATCTTGTCAATTCTGAGCAAGTTATGAGTAGTATGCTGTCCATAACCAGTTGCTTAAACACTCAACGGAGTCATGTTGATAGGGTCTTATGTGACTAATGCTGGAGGAACAGTTCCTACGACATGGTGTTTGGCACTAAAATCGAACCTAAATAATTTGAAACAAACAGTTCCTTTTTCTTAATTTATTTCCTTACATGGAAATAGTCATTTATGTGCTGGGAAAATTGACAGAACTATTCCAGACTCGGATAACTCTGGAATTTTCAGATAATTATAATGTCGACTACATTTTTTTTAATGTTTTATTTAACTTATCTTTCTGGTTCTTGCGGGTTAGTCTACACCAACTTGCTTGGGACTAAAAGGCTTTGTTGTCCTTGTTATGGTTTCACAATCCACCATACACTATTTCAGCTTTACTGAGTACATGCTAATTCTGTGCCAAGCTTGCTTATGATAACAAAGCTTTCCAAGCATATGATTTCCTTTTTCATTATGGATAGGTGATTTAGTTTTCTTTAGTTGATTTTTTGCTGACTTTGCGACTAGTCTGATTTAATTAACCTGGTTTGTGTGATGTTTGCAGTCGTTGCTCTGTGATCCCAACCCGAACTCACCTGCTAACTCGGAAGCTGCCCGCCTGTTCAGTGAGAACAAATTTGGTTGTATTGCGCTTGTTGGCTGGACCAGTGTGGATTGTTCAGGCTTGACTTTTACCCTTACATATATATCCTGGATCTGGAACCTAAGCTCAATGTGCCGGCGTTGTGCCACAATTTAATGCGCATTTTTATCTTTCGTGCGGATCGAGGATGATCTGAGAAAAACATTATCGAATTGCTTGCTCTACAAATTTCGATATCCCTGCACTATTCGAGGGGCGCTCGCTTAAGAACCGGAGTAGCGGCGCACGTCGAAGCTGCTCAGTGTCTTGCAGGCAGCGTCAGTAGTACACTGTCTTGAGCAGTCGGGAGAAGGAAGCAAAGTTGCGTTGCCAATGGCCGACGACGAGGGGGTGATCGCAACGGCGGGACGAGATTCGCTGACCACGCCGCTACTCCGGCCAACTGCGATCGCGCGCGAGCCGTTCGTGGAGGTGGGGCTCTACCGGCGGGGCGCGGGG
>LAPY01000075.1:132504-143339 GCA_000970635.1 Eragrostis tef | reverse complement strand
TCTCGGTATCTAGGGTTAGGTCGAGAAGTACTGCGAAACTCGTCACAGTTAGCGGCTTTCTGATTAGCTGTCGATTTGAGCTTGTTGGCTCAATTATTTCGGCGATTGGCTGCTGGTGCGTATTGGTTGGGTTTTAGGGTTTGCACTGCTCGTTAGGCCTGATTTCCGTACGCACTTTTGTTTCTGCTCCATTGGGTTGAATCTAGTGCTTGGTTGGAGATGATTTCTCCTCTTCTTTGTTGGGTTTAAGTGGGCTGTGGGCGTAGCCAAATTTGTCCATATGTTTTTGGGCGAAATGTTAGATTTCTGGAGGTTTATAATCTCTTCTAGGTTGGGCAACTGCAGAAAATAGGGGCATCTGTAGCCTTCCGGTGGGATTGAATTGAAATCTGCTGTGCATTTTTGAAAATTACAGAGTACAATAACAATACCATATAATGGTTGTGGCTCCCTTCCTCTCTGAACCAAAACGAAAAGGTAGGGCACATACACCAGATCGAATATATTCACACGCCTAGAATTGTGGAGGCTTCCTTATAATTCCCTCAATTCATCCATTGGAGGCTTGTGATTTACTTCCTCCGTCCACAAATGTAAGCATTTAAAGGGGTTTTTGTCCACAAATGTAAGCATTCCAGATTGGGATCCATGCACGTGCAGCCAATCCATCGCTTTCCTCCACCTCTCGCGTCCACATCGATCCCATCCCGCCCACCCTTTCCCACTGTGCGCCTTCGTGGAGGGCTGCATCGACGGCAGAGCGCGGCATGTCGAGCAGAGGTGAGGGGTGCATCGACGTTGGGGTCTGGCACGGTCGAGGAGAACTGGAGCAGTGCCGCGTTGGCCGCGGACGTGGCAGACTGACCAGCGTTGTGAGATGCGGCACGGGTGGGTTGGTTTGTTTATTAGGGGCAACAGGGTCATTTTACCTTCACCTTGTTTCTACTGCGGGGATCCAGGAATGCTTACGTTCCTGGATGGAGGTAGTACCACAGAGGTGCACTCATGTGTTTGTGCTGTAGAATTTAAGATCTGCCTCGTGAAGTCTATTGCATTTGGAAAGCGAGTATTGGAATATGCATACCATGATAAGCGCACAAACTGAGAGAATTGTGAATCCTACCTGTTAGAAATAAACTTGTCCTTCCTTTATTTGGACTTGCTGCCCTAGTTCGCAAATTCTTTGGTATTCTTTATCGATTATGGTTCTAGATTCTGTGGTGACCAACTTATTTGTTTCCGCTGGTGAACAATCAAAATAATTCATGTCAGACATATCTTTTGTATACTTAACAATTTATCTGAATTTGTCGATGCTTGTCCTGACTCTAGATATGATAATACTTGCAACGCTTCACATCAGTTACGCGTTAGATGAGCTTTTAATAATCTTATGTGACATCTGACCACTTTTATTATGCTAATATGCTTGCATGTAAACTATGAGATTAGATGTTACGTTTTCCTTCCCACCATGATTTATGGTCTCATGCACCTGTATTTGTTCTTGAATTTCTGGTATTGTTAAGAAAATAACAACACTGTCACGACTCTTGTACCAATGCAGAACCCTGGTCAATTTAAAGTGCATTCTGGAGGACTTGCATGGAAGAGGCAAGGTGGAGGAAAGACCATTGAGATTGATAAAGCTGATGTCACCTCAGTTATATGGATGAAAGTACCTAGGGCATATCAGCTTGGAGTCAGGATTAAAGATGGCTTGTTCTACAGGTTCATTGGCTTCCGTGAACAGGTATTCTTTTTCTCTCTTCTATTGTATGCAATTTGTTTATGGTTCTCTATATTTAATATAAAGTGGTTGCTGCATTCAGGAGAATAGTGCATTTTGAACTATAATGTCTGGAAATAGAATATATTCACTTTAACGCGAAACCTAGAAAAATGGAATCAGTATCAACATTTTTCAAATATTTCAGGGTTAGGTATCAGCCATTGATATGTTATGAGTAGATGAACAAGTTAGTTTTTGGTATATTTTCACCATGTATCCTATGCCAATTATCTTTACCTTCTAATGTAAACTGTGATTGTAGGCGAACAAGAAATTTAGCAGCATGCTTTTGTGCCACATGGTTTATCTATCCTGAGAAAATCTTGCAGAATATTTAGTCCTTTATTCATATAGTATACCATGTACCTAAGAACCTTTCCATCGCACACAATTGTGCATGCACAATCTAATAATATGTGTTTTATTAGTTTGTTCTTATTCATGAATGCGTTGAGGATATCACAATGCAACATTAATTGTTATATGTGAATGAACTTAGTGCTGTGTTATGCACAGATGAAACATTCAAATTACTGTTCAATTATCTGCTTTTTATTGATAACTAGATATAGTTGTGAATATCACCAATTGTATTCAAGAGCATTCCTTTTTACTTCCAATAAAGATATTCGGTGAAGTTAATCTATTTGATCCTTATTTTAGTCTTACTTTATTCAATCCTGGACTTTCTTGTGTAGGATGTAAGCAACTTGAGCAGCTTCATACAAAAGAATATGGGCATCTCACCAGATGAAAAACAGCTTTCTGTTAGCGGCCACAATTGGGGAGGGATTGACATCGATGGTAATCTGAGTGACCTTTAGTTTTTACTAACATTTGTTCAATCTGATTTTATTGTTTGGGTCACACTTTCCATTGTAGGAAGCATGCTTTCCTTTATGGTTGGTTCAAAGCAAGCATTTGAAGTGTCCCTAGCAGATGTCGCACAAACCCAGATGCAAGGGAAAACAGATGTTCTCTTAGAGTTTCATGTTGATGATACTACTGGGGCTAGTGAGGTTTGTAGCAGATGTACAAATGTTTCAAACTCATCATCCGATAATATTTGCTTGTGGTATTGCTGCTTAATTTCATGATTATATTTTCAAGTCATGCTCTTAAATTGTAACGGTTCTTGGTTGCAGAAAGATTCGCTCATGGATATGAGTTTTCATGTGCCTACTTCGAATACTCAGTTTGTTGGGGATGAGAATCGCCCTCCGGCCCATGTAAGTTCCTGAATCAGGACTGTATAATTTGAAGCACATCCAAGTTATAAACTCTAATACGAAATATTCTCTCTCTGTTTTTTTTTTCTCTTTGAAGATTCTATGGGAAACTATATTGAAATTTGCTGATGTTGGTTCTTCTGAAGAGCCTGTTGTCACCTTTGAAGGAATTGCAATTCTTACACCAAGGTAGGAAATAACCATTGTTTTATGAGAAACGCAAGGTAACTTGTTCAGGATTAGATAAAAAGCTAATGGATCGTTGTCAATGCAGAGGACGATATAATGTTGAGCTTCATCAGTCATTTCTACGACTCCAAGGACAAGCTAATGACTTCAAAATCCAATACAGCAGCATTGTTCGCCTCTTTCTTTTGCCAAAGGTTCTGTTCTTTTTTGTATAATTTGCTGTGATGTGCTTTGGTCTTGTACATAATGTTACTCTTTGACATGTAACTAACGTATTCCATGGATGGCTTTGCAGTCAAACAATCCTCACACATTTGTTGTTATCACTCTTGATCCACCAATCCGTAAAGGGCAGACATTGTATCCTCACATTGTTATTCAGGTATTGTATTGCAAATGATATTTAGTTATAGGTTTTTTTTGCCACTTGGTTTGCGGATTTGTTTTGCAGACAGTAATATGTTCCCTTATTTCTAAACAGTTTGAGACAGAGGCAGTTGTTGAAAGAGACTTGGCATTGACTAGAGAGGTTTTGGCAGAAAAATACAAAGACAGGCTGGAGGAATCTTACAAGGTGAAATATCCATTACTCTGAAACAGTATTATTTACTTGTTCATTTGTCCTTTTTTCATTAGTAATCTGGGAAAAAAAATATTTGCACTTCCTTTAACTACTCTTACTTAGCTTTACTGGGCTTTGTGATTTTAAAATAGCCACAATGAAGGACTCAATAGTTAAAGTTGTTGTGGCTGTTCCTTCCTCTACACATACAAATACTTGGATTTTGATATGGTGATGTTTAAATATGTCATTTAATGAAAACTCCATCAGCTATTGGATTTGTGCCTTTCTGGTATTCAAGCAAACAATAGTTGGGCAGATATTTAGAATGGTGTTATTACCTCATAATTGTTAGAGCAGTTGATGGGTAATTAGTCATTCTGAGATACAGAACTAGTGACCTGGTAGGGATAGATGGAGCTGTTGTTGCAGAAGGCAAAAACACAAGCTTTTTTATATATATATATGGTGGTGGTGGTACTGCAATGCTGGTTTTATTTGTGTTAGTACTGTGTATTAATTAATAATTGATTAGTTGTACACAGATATATCAATGCAGAAGATTTTTATCAAGATCAATAGTTGATTGGTGAACACTGATAGACCGAATTTCTGTTATCTTTAGTCAATAGGTGTATTTCCTTTGTATTGTGCTGATCACTCAATATTGCATGGTTTTGGTGGTAAATTTACCCACTGCCTAATTCAATCATCTGCTTGGTTGATTCGTCCCCATCATTTCTTGCGCTTTCTTTTTTTTTTCTTTTTCTTATGTATAGTAATATTTGAAAGTATGATGATATAGTGCTCAAGTTTGGAAAACCCTTGAGTTTGCTGGTAACCTGATCTTTCATCTTTTAGACTATGTTTTTTTAGGGGAACTATTAGACTGTCTTTGTACTACGGTCGTGTCGTTCTCTTTCATAGCTGTGTCATTGTGTCTCAACTAAGGCCTAATTGCTTTTTTTGGATTAATATGCAACTGGCACGTTTCATGTTTCTCCTTTACATTTCGTTTGACCCAAGTAAACTTGAATGTTGAATTAGTCCTTTGCTTACATTCAGTTTTTATTATCCCATAGGGTTTAATACATGAGGTGTTTACCAAAGTCCTTCGTGGTTTATCTGGTGCTAAAGTCACAAGACCAGGCTCTTTCAGAAGTTGCCAAGATGGATATGCAGTTAAATCCTCACTCAAAGCTGAAGATGGACTGTTGTATCCACTTGAAAAGGGATTTTTCTTTCTGCCAAAGCCACCGACACTCATTCTACATGAGGAGGTAATTTTTATAGTTGTGAGAAACTAATTATCGTGCTTTTATGCATTGGAGCGATAGCAATCTTTTTTGGTACTGAATTGCATATGTAAGCTTATCATTGTCCAATTAGTAAAAAAACATTCATCCTGTTGCTGCATATTCAATGCAGATTGAGTTTGTTGAATTTGAACGTCATGGAGCTGGGGGTGCCAATATGTCATCTCACTATTTTGACCTCCTTGTCAAATTGAAAAGTGACCAAGAACATCTATTCAGAAATATTCAAAGAAATGAATACCACAACCTCTTCAACTTTATCAAGTATGTCCCTTCTTATATAGACCACATCTTTTTTTTTTCTTATTTTACGGAAGAACTTATGCACACCTTCTATTGTTTCTGCCAATCTCTATAAGTGGAAAGAACATGAAAATAATGAACCTCGGAGATGGTCAAGAAACAACTGGTGGAGTTACAGATGTCCTACGAGACACTGATGATGATGCTGTTGACCCACATCTAGAGCGTATAAAGAACCAGGCTGGAGATGAGGAAAGTGACGAAGAGGTATGGTTTCCTGTTGTTGGTCTGCTGCTTGATTCTATATTTTTAATCTTGTTACTGAGCCCTGCATATGCTTCCGAACTTATGCACACCTTCTACTGTTTCTGGCAATCTCTATAAGTGGAAAGAACATGAAAATAATGAACCTTGGAGATGGTCAAGATACAACTGGTGGAGTTACAGATGTCCTACGAGACACTGATGATGATGCTGTTGACCCACATCTAGAGCGTATAAAGAACCAGGCTGGAGATGAGGAAAGTGATGAAGAGGTATGGTGTCCTGTTGTTGGTCTGCTGCTTGATTCTATATTTTTAACCTTGTTACTGAGCCCCTGCATATGCTTCTGTTTCTTTGTCTCCATGTTAGGATGAAGATTTTGTTGCCGATAAGGATGACAGTGGATCTCCTACTGATGACTCTGGTGATGAGGAATCAGATGCTAGTGACAGTGGTGGCGAGAAAGAGGTAGTTAATTTTCTTATTTCTACAGCTAACCTAAAGCATAAAGTCACTATTGTAATATATAATTGCTTTCCTCCCTAGAAATCATCCAAAAAGGAAGCAAGCAGTTCAAAGCCACCTCAGAAAAGGAAGCCTAAGGGCAAGGATGAGGAAGGTTCAGAGAAGAAGAAGGCAAGGAAGAAAAAGGATCCTAATGCTCCCAAAAGAGCAATGACACCCTTTATGTACTTCTCAATGGCTGAACGAGCAGTAAGTTTCTTTGACTAGTGATCCCTAGCATTGTAGACAGTACGCAGATTTTTAGCGATGATTATTTATTGAATACAGCGATAGATGTTTGAAAACAGTAAGTTATTTTGTATGGAACACACTTCATCTCAATTATGATTTTCAAACTGTTGAAAGTAGTTTCCTTAGAACATAAATTCCTTGGTTTTAAGACATTTATGATACCAAGAGTAGTAGACACCAAGACTTAAGATACATAGATACTAGATACAGTATATGTTATTATGAAGAGTAGTTTGATTGCTATTTTCATGATGCAGAACATGAAGAGCAGCAATCCGGATTTAGCTACAACCGAGATTGCCAAGAAGCTTGGGGAGATGTGGCAAAAGATGTCATGTAATATTTCAGAGCTTTCTTCAATATACTGAACACTAGCTTTGTTTAATTTGCGTTTGTTACTGCAACAGTACTTATGGGTTCTGGTTTCCTGTTTCTTTTCATGAGCAGCCGACGATAAACAGCCATACATACAGCAGGCTCAAGTAGACAAGAAACGCTATGAAAAGGAAACTGCTGTCTACCGCGGTGCAGCCCCGGTTGATGTGGATTCAGGCAACGAGTCTGACTAGAGTCACGCTTCTGCGCCTGGCACACGGGATGCAACTCCTGACCCTAGGTGCACCGAGTGAAGTCTATGGATATTTGCATCGGCTGTTCTTACCTTCAGGTGAAATTCGACTACAAATTGCTACCATTATGCGTGTGCTGCACGGCCAGTACTTGCCAGGAGCATTAAGAGGCGTTTCTTGTATCTCAAATGCGAAGATTGTACAAGTGTAGCTTAGCGAGCTTCGTGTACCAACAGACGAAGTCTATGAGACCAGTTGGTTTTACCTGTAGCTTTTGTAAACGAACCTATAGCAAATTATGGGTAGTAGCTGAACATGAGAATTAATGGCCATGTTCGCCTGGCAGCAGCTGTTTTGCAGCAGCTACAGTGTTTCAGTGCAGTCGGTACAGTGTTATTGTAGCAGTTACAGTGTTCGCAGTTATTTTTCTGCAGCCGCAGCTGCAGCCTGCCGAACAGGCTGAATGGTAGATGATGTTTTCACAAACAAGGAAAAGGGTCTATTTGTTACCTCCGCAAAAGATGCCGTTCGTCAGCAAGAAACCTCTCTGCAAAGCATTCTTGCACGAGGTTGTTTTGCCAAACGCCAGCGTGTCAAATGACACTAGCTCCTCTCTTGTCCAACTATGTGAGTACCTCAATATCAATTGAACTCGCACACTTGCGTTGAGGTGTTCCTATCGCCGCAGGAGCACGTGTACTACACTGGTTCAAATGAGTGAAATGACTATCTTTCGCAAAAAAAAAAGTAAGAGAAACAAAAGAAATGACTATCTGGCCAGTGGGCCGACGAAACAGGCCATGTCCCCGTGAGGCCGTGCTGCCACTGGATTACTATTTCAAACCTCGCTGAGTCTTCAAAACGGGAACCACTGACTCGAACGGCCGCTCCCCGGGCGGATCACGATCACCAATCTCCCCGATATACTCGAGGGCCTCGACCCCCTCTCCAAGCAACTGCTCCTACCTAGGGCTTAACCCTCTCTGTCCACCGCCTCCACCGTCGCGGGGCCGAGCAGCTAGCGCGAGCACCATGGCGATGGTTCAGGCCGGCATGGGCCTCGGCCGCGTCGTCCTCCTCATCGGCGCCGGTGCGTAACACCATCAACACTCTCTATCCGATGATTTCCGAGCTCCTCCTAGTTAAGCCCGTGCGTTCCTTTTTCTTGGTTCGATCGTGCAGGGCTGGCCGCCCCCACCGTGCTCAAGAGCGGCAAGCTCTCCGACGTGATCGCCGAGCTCCAGGTACGTACGCACGGGCGATCGGTACGGTAGCTCGCCGCGCGATCGACCGATCGATGTTTTGCATTGCGTTCCGAATTCTGATTCTTGTACGGTGCACGTGGTGGTCATTCTTTCCTTCAGGAGATTCTGCGAGAGAAAGGGGCGGACGGAGCAAGCACCGTGGCCGACGCCGCCAGCGAGGTATGGACACGCGCGTCACGCGAGGGCATTGCATGCATGCCTGACGTTGCATTTACGAATTCATCCTTTTTTTTGCGCGGCATACTTACGCGAGCATCTCTAAGAGACTCCCATAAAATTAGCCCCATAAAGTTGTTTTTGAGGGCAACCAAAAAATTATGAGGGGCAATTTTTCTCTCCTTCTCCAATAGTTCTCTCCTAAAAGTGGATTAAAACACTTTTGATTGGGCCACAAAAAACATTAATTCTATAAAAAAAAGAAGAGATGGGAGCTACAAATGAGGGGAGTTTAGGGGCTACGAAAAAACTAGGGGTGTTTTTGGGGGCCTGTTGGAGATGGTTTTTTTATTGCATCCCAATATTTTGATTTAAAGGAGGTTTATAGAGCTCTCTTGGAGATGCTCTTAGTTTGCCACATTGTCCTGTTCATGGTTGATCGATCTAATTAACGACCCCTATGATGGGCTGTGTGCGCTTTTGGTCCGATCCTTTTTCTTTAATTAGTTGGCCAAAGCAACCAGGGAACTTCAGCAATATGCGTCGGATCGTGCACTGACCATTCTCCAAGTGGATTCCACCAACGGAGGTCTGTCGTCTGTCCTTTGGCTACGAGCAATATCCTTACGCAATTTGCATTTCTAGTTACAATCCAGTCATGTCTTAAACAATGCATTCACTAGTACTTTGCATCTCTTGTCATACAGTACCAATTACCAAACAGTTGTTGCCGACATGCATGTTACCTTAAGGCTGCATTAAAAATGTAGTTTGTAAGAAGGAAGACACAACAATAAAAAAAGTGCACTGAATAACTGGAGTAGCTAGTTCATGGCTGCAAGAACATGTTCATTCACATCTTTATGGGGAAAATTTCGGGATGTATCTTGCTCTTGCCGCGTCCACATATGATTATAAACGCTCCTCGATATTATTATTTCTTTGCAGCTGTGTCCGCATTGGTGGCACCTGCTGCGGCTGTTGGTGCAGTCAGCTATGGTTACCTGTGGTGGAAAGTACGTCCTTCTACTTTATGCTGATTTTCAGTGAGAGAAGCTATGTTTTGTGACAAATTATGTCCTATATATATATTACAAAGAACCTAGGCTTTCAACTACTATTCATTACCGCAAGTTCCCTCGTTTTCTGAGAATAGTTTTTGCCTTCTTCATTATCAAGTGTTAATGCATAGTTTCTTTTCCTTTTTTCGGAAACCCAAGTAAGAATTCTTCCGTATGATTTATGGCTTACTAATGCTTATCTTGATACCGGCCAGACCATGGCGATCCGATTCTAAAGTGTTGCCTGCATTTTTGTTAACACCAAATTAAAGTCGCAGAAAGCTATCTAGATGATGCCATTTTCATACATGTGTGTGTGCAGTTACATATAAATACATCAACAAATATTGTATAATTTTCTTTTTAGGCAATTTGCTATTTACTTCTTTTGCCATGTGTATTTATCAGTAGCAACGCTTGGTTGATTAATCATTACTTGAACACGTTCAGGGCATATCCTTGTCTAGCCTGATGTATGTCACCAAGCGCAATATGGCTAATGCTGTTGCAAGCATGACTAAGCATCTGGAACAAGTTCAGAGCTCTCTTGCTGTAAGTATTAATGACATAATTTATCACGGTGATATTATCATTTCAATACGTTTTTCAGAATAAATGAAGATTATTTGTGTAAGCATATTGTACCTATTGGGATCTCAAATCTCCTAAACATATTTTACGCCAACATATGCAGGCTGCTAAAAGGCACTTAGCACAACGCATTCAGCATGTAGATGATAAGTTGGATCAGCAAAAGCAGATTTCTGGACAGATAAAAGATGAGGTACTTCTCTTGAACTTTTGTGCCTTTGCTTGAAATCGTACCCACGAATATTTCATTTTTGTAGAAATTGAAATATAAACACTCACTGATGTCCTTTCTTCCATGATTTATTTGTAATGAACTGAAAGGTTGAGAATTCTTTCTTCCTCATGATTGATTTATGATGAGCTCAGTTGCCAACATAAATGACCTTGAAGACTTTAGTCTATTGCAAACAATGATAATCTACCATTTCCCATTTCTTCGTTCAGGTTACTGATGCAAGATTGAAACTCAAGAGCATTGGGTCAGACATGCATAATTTAAAAGATATTGTTATGGGCCTGGTAAGCTTATATTTGGCTTTCATTTGCCACTGCTTCATGATTACTACCTTTTCAGTCTTTGTAGCTTCACTTTATCTGTTGATTTTGCAGGATGAAAAGATGGATTCAATCGAAGCAAAACAGGTAGCTAGGCATTTCAACCGGAACTGTTCTTTTTCACTGTTTATTTATTTTAGTTTGTTTGATTACCCAAGACAATTGTGCTACCTGTCATCAGAGAAGCGATTGCATAATATTAGTTTCTTCACTCGGGCACTACCAAGTATCGCCGTGTACGCTGTACTTTTGGGGGGGGGGGGGGGGGGGGGGGGTTTTTTTTTTTT
>LAPY01000075.1:115877-126449 GCA_000970635.1 Eragrostis tef | reverse complement strand
GAAGGATCATATTCGGCTCGAATTTCAACAATGTCATCTGGATTATCACCATATATAACATCCGTGCATTTTATTGGGAATGCATACCTAGTAATCACATAGATGTGAATTATGTTAGTTCAGATGGACAACTGAAGCCAAATGAGCTTTCTAAATGTGAAAATGGTACCTTAGGAGGGCAGATTTGCCAGGAGCTAGACCATAGTAATCTTTCGAGTCCTTTAGGCGAAAATCAGTTTTCTCAATGTAGACAGTTCTTGAGAAAGGAACCTGTAGAAAGAACAGTAAGTGCATAGATAATCAGAGAAATAGTTATACATTAGTTACATTCCTAGTTGAAAATTCATCATCACTTCAAGAAAGCTGTTACATACAACAAAAATATACAATATAGATAAAATACAGGGCACCTTATAGTAGGACGATGCGTCCTCTGCAGGAGCATCAGGCCACATTTTCCCATCAAGGTCTAACACCTTTCCTTCTTCCAAGTTAGTGATCACAACCTAGAGTTAGCAAAGGGGTGCACCGTGAGTGGTAATGAACTTAAAAAAAAAAGGTAAAGCACTTGAAGGAGAAATTCAGCACCAAACCTTTAGAGGACGCAAAACAACCATGGTTCGAGGAGCTGTTTTGTTAAGTTCTTCCCTTATGTGATATTCCAAACGGTCAACACGAATTAAGCTATTGTCACTGCATAGAAAGATATAACAAATGCAGTCAGCAGCAGACTGAAAGTTGTTGGGAACCATGTAATTATGAACAGCAAAACTGTCCCTAATGCAAACAATCCTTAGCAAGGTTTCATGTGTTCTACCTTCTGGTTATCCCAATTCCACGAATGAAAGAATTAATAGCAGTTGATGATACTCCTCGTCGCCGAAGTCCTGCCAATGTCAACAGACGAGGATCATCCCACCCTTCTACCCATTTCTCTGTTACAAGTCGATTCAACTGCAGAGAAAGGACAATTGATACTGTTATCTATGCATCAAATAGCACGACACCAATCTTTTTCAATTAGTTTCAGGGACATACCTTTCTTTTAGACATCACGGTATTAGATATGTTCAGCCTTGAATATTCCCAGACATATGGCTGGTAGAGGCCCAAGGCAGCAAGTACCCAGTAGTATGAAGGGCGGCGTATGTCAAACTCTAGTGTGCACAGCTAAACAAATAAAACATAACCATTAGCCTCTTCCGTGTTATGGCTAACTCAACTCAGAGCTTTTGGGGAAAAGGGAATGTTACCGAATGTGTGACATTTTCAATAGAATCCACCATGCAATGAGCATAGTCATAGCTTGGATAGATACACCATTTGTCACCAGCATGTGGATGAGGGGTGAACTGTATGGGAATAAACATTCAGTTCCAATGTCCCCCTGAAATAGATATCAATTGAGTAGTGTCACTTACTTTTATTCTATATGCTATCAAGTCAGACATGTTTTTATTCTCATTCTGCATGTCCTGCTTCATTCGCAGAGTTGCTGCACCCTCAGCAATCAACCCACGCCGCATGTCTTCAAACAATTTCAATGACTCCTCAATCGGCCTATCCCTCCATGGACTATTCATCTTCTTTTCCCTGTACTCCTTGATTTCTTCTGCGGTCTGTCAGCATATATCAGGCAGCGTGTACACGTGTTACTTATCAAGGACTCCACATTTATTTTTTCCATGACGATAGTCTCCAAACAGAGAGCTGCAAAGTACCTGGTGATCAACATATGCTAGTCCCTTCCGTATTAACTCGACAGCATGATCATATAAATCTTGGAAATAATCGCTAGTGTATGTTACTTTGTAGGGCTCCCATCCCATCCAACGGACAATTTCCTGAATATGGTCTATGTATTCTTTCTTTTCAGCTTCTGGATTTGTGTCATCAAACCTGTTGTTCAAATATGCCATAAAATGGTAATACAGAACACTGAAGCAGCAGTACTTTACTACAGACCTACATTTACAGCTCGTGAATAGAGGTCTACAACAAAAATTAATTGAGAAAAGGACTCCTGGGAATTCTCATTTTATACGCAAAACTTTACCATAAGGCATCAATAACGAGACAGGAGCAGATGTAAGGTAACTGGAGGAAAGCACTCCCAGTGGAAATCTAATTACCTGAGGTAGCAATGACCATTTCGCTCTTTAGCCAGTCCAAAATCAATAAACATAGCCTGTACGATGAAGCATGTAAGCATATACTTGAATTTGAAGAATGAGCATATAAGACATTGCATTTCTTGATGGAGAATATCAAACCTTAGCATGACCAATATGGAGGTAACCATTGGGTTCTGGAGGGAAACGGGTCATCACTTTCCCTCCAGTTGCCTTAAGATGTTTTTCTAAAATTTCCTTTGTGTTATGCGCTCTCCATATGTCTCCGTTACTGTAAAAAATTTCTGTATGCACCTGGATCATAAGAATAAATCAGAACAACTTAACTTCTCATGATGGAGAAACCACAAAAACTGATGAATGTGCCTAGCAAGGGCTAAGAATAATAACATTTTCTTTACATGAGAAAAAGCTTGAGAGCAGACAATTGATATGGAACATAACATTGAAATGATTTGACCAATACAGTCATGTACCTTAAAGTTTTCCTCTGGGTGAGGAAATATAGTGTATGGGTTCAATTCCTCCTCAGAAGGTGGGGCAGCAACTGTTGCTGCAACTTTTTTCTCCTGCATTTCACCAGAAACCATAGTTAAGTAGCACAACAGATTAAAAAAAATCATCCTATTTTAACGAGAATAGTTCAATGGTCAGCTCATCAACCTCAACTTTTGCTGGTTTTTCCTTCTTCTTTTTCATGGGTTTTATATTGTCAGCTTCTGTCTTCGGACCTAGTATCTCTGCAAGTCTCTTGTCGATTTCCTCCTGTACAAAAAGAATATGAAATTGTCTCAGACACATGACAGACAACCCAAATGAACCAAGCATTTCATATAAAAAATTATGCACCTTTGTTGCCTTAGCATCACCCCAGGGGTGCCTCTTCCTAACCTGTCCGCATAGGTTACCAACTGAGAGAGAAAGGGCAGGAGTGAGGATTAGTTCCCGAGTAATCAGATGGAAACTGCATAATCATTCAGTGTGATATAGAACAATAGACAGATGATAGCATAATGCAGACTGTTTATGATAAATTTGTTCACGATTTATCAGGTTCAAGCTGAATGGGAAGGACAAACCATTTATGTGATACCGCTGCTCCATTATAGCTTCCATATTCTCCTTCAGAACCTCAGCAACAGTTGATTTAATTTCCTCAATAGAAACAACCACACCTGCAGATACAACATAGCTGACTATTTATAAGAGGGACAAGAGTGGTCAATTAATATGAACACAGAAAAAAACTACTTCCAGCAAAAGTTGTCCTTTTCACAACCAATCGCCATTCATTATGAAGTCACTATATCCCTAGTATCAAGTGGTCAACCAAAACTGACTGGGAGTCCGAGGATACATCAAAGGTCCCTTTTCATATTCAATCATCACTTGTAAATAAACTAATTTTTCTCCTAGCACTAGAAGCATAGTAGCCCAGTCTGTTATGTAAAAGTTTTCAAGGAACTTTTGATAACTACAAATTGATTTATATGTATTAACAATATAGTTCCTCCAGAGAAAAACATACCTACGCCGCAGGCGTCTTCAAATTTCTTCACGTCAAGAGAATCAGGACCAATATTAGTAAGAAATGACAGAGCAGCATCTAGCTGTGCAGGGTTCTTTATCTGAAACGCAGAAGGAAAAAATATGTTTGTGTCATCAAGACAATGATTAGTGGGAAAAAATACTAAAAAAAGACGCTCTTAATTGGCACTCAGGAAAAGAAGTCTACAAAATGCTAACCCACACATAGTAAAGGGCATACCTTCGATGACAAGATATAGTTAATAAGAACTGGACGGTGGACAAGTGCATTTGTCGGGTACTTAGTAGCAACCTGTTTCACCCAAGTAAGTTAAGAAATTTAAGATCTATAAGTTACACATGAAGAAAAACCAGCTTTACTGATTATCATGACTCATTACTATAGGCTTACTGAGTAGAGAAGATTGCCAACTGACTTGTCACATCCACTTATTCCAGCCTGTGTTCATGGGCAGGACAAGTTAAACACGTTTTCAGAGATAAATGGGCTGACTCAGACACCACAGTATGATGCAAAAGCAGATGCCGCAATGTTAAAGAAATACAAAAATAAGGTGACATCAAGATACTAGGGCAAATTGATCGATTAAAACATCAACGCAATACTTCAAATAAACATGAGCAATCATCTGTCGAATCCCTTAAGTTCTAAAACAAGTCATGTCCTACTGAATCAAATAAGGCATACTTTACAAACAACTAATTCCACTGGACATGTCATGAAAGACTGTAACATCATTTAAACAGGTTCTGAGGTGGAAAAACGAATACTACAGCTGCAAAGGGCAATCCTTAACACACTTTCGACTATGCATCAGTGAGGTAACAGAAATAGCACCAATCAAACTAAGCTAGCACGAACCAAATGAAGCTGCAGTAAAAGTAAAACAGGTGGCAGGTTTGGATTAACTACTGATCAAAATTACTCCGCACTTCATAATCGAGCTGGATGGATCCAATTGCGCACACAACAGTATAATTTTGAATATCACATCAAGTTACTTCAAAAACTAGGCAGTGTTCTGCATCCATCATTCAAAATCCAAATCCCACACTACGAAACTGGAATTTAAGCCACAAGGCAACGCATCAACAGTACAAATCAGCACCCGCCGAAATCGAACCAGCGAGCGGACCGGACAGTGAGCCTCACCTCGGCTATGACGGCCGCGAGGTTGGCAGTGACCTTGCTGTTTACTAGTGCGTTCTCCGCCGTGCGCTGGTCGAGCCCCTCGAGCCGCAGCGGCGGCGCTCCCCCGCTGCCCATCTCCGCGGCTTTCCCCTCCGCTGGTCCTCTACGGGGCGGCGCCGCGAGGTAGCAAGGTTGGGGAGGGCGCTACGCAGGGGGAGGGAGCGACGAGGACGGGGACGGCGCGGCACAGGCGGAGGGAGCGAAGAGGAGAGGACGCGCGGCGGCGGCGGTGGCTGGTTTGGGTGCTGGAGCGCGGCGTGAGGGAGGGGAGTGAGGGAGGGAGGCGAGGAGAATGCGATGGGTTGGGGGAAAACCCAGTCACGCCCACGCGAATATACGGAGGCCCACGCCGAACCAAACCGTGGGCCGCGTGAGTACGCGCGTCACGGTGCGCGTCTGGATTAGTATTGTTCCTTTCGCTTTCCGTTACGCGGCGACGGCTGGGATCTCCCGTTGCGTTTGCATCGGTGTGATCGGAGCCGTACGTGTATGTTCAGTGGGGGATTAATTTTACTTGGAGCCTTTTGACCCTTGAGTTCCAAGGTACGAACGACACTGGCTGACCACGAAATGACTTGGCTGTCACGGAATCCATGAGTTGGATGACTCGAAACTGTGGAAAGCCATGGATGGAGTGTGATACTGATATTGGGTGCCGAGAAATACGAGGACGTATTGGACCCCAGAGGATGCCACACGTACGGCGGAAGAGCATCGCTCACGGTTGCACGTGCGGGTGCGGTTGTTTATGGAGAAGATACAGGAGCTCAAGAAAGTCCCGGAGTGCAGGAAGGCAACTGTCTTCGTCAGAGGTGTGCGTGTGACTGTCACGCCGATCCTACAACCGTCGCGACAGCTCCGAGCCGATGTTGCGAGCTCGCAGACAGCTCGGAGCCGATGTTGCGAGCTCGCAATGAGTTCGTTTCCCAGACAATCATACTGGTTTTTTTTTTTGCGAGGGACAATCATAGTGGGCTTGACAACTAATTATGGGCCTTACTACGCTTCTAATGCTATCTGCACCCCAAACCAACTGGGCCTGAACTATACGCTGGATTGATTTCGTCTTGTTCAGGAATTTTTGCGCATTCCTTATATATAGCACGCTCTACGTTTAGTTGTGTTGTAACGCGTTTTAAGATTCACGGCAGCAAACATCCAACTGATGTTACTGAACCCACCGAAGTCCACCCGCGGTCCCTTGGCTGCCTGCCTCACATGAAGAGCGGGGACCCCATTGACACGTGTCGCTGTTCGGTTGAAAGAGGTGGAAAGAGATCTTTTCAAGAAACAAATTTTAAATCGATTTTTCCTCTTCAACCATAATTCTGTTTTCAAATCCGTTTGAACTATGATGATCCTTATAATTAATGTAACAAAACAAGATCCCACATGAAGATTTTTTTTAAAAAAAATTAAAAATTAAATAATTATTCCTATATAACGGAACAATTGTTTTTAATTGCTGGAACAAATGTTCCTACTCTTAGAACAATTGTTCCTTATTACTGGAACAATTATTTCCCTCGCTTGGAACAATTGTTTTTCATTGCTGGAACAACTGTTTCTCTCTTTTGGAACAATTGTTCCCTATTACTAGAACAAATGTTCTCAAATGATGGAATAATTGGTCCTTATTACTAGAACAAATGCTTCAGGTGATGGAACAAATTGTTTTTATCTGTTTATATGCGATAAAAAATCACATAACGACTGAAATAGTCATTACAAAATGTTTTTTTTGCGAGAGATGCTGATTGTTGAATCAGTTGTCCCATGAAAAAAATCCGTAAACGTTGCATGAAAAAAAAAACATCCCGATGAATGCAAATAGCAGTGGTCAGCTATACGCATGAGCCACCTCGAGTCACTCGCATGAATAAAGAAAAGAATCGGCGTTCCTTGCTTTTAGTAGAAAAATCGCTCGCGCGCGTGGGAAACGATTATGGGCCGTGCGCTCGTCCCAACGCTGGCAGGCCGCGGGCCGCGCTACACCGCAGCTCGGCGTAGCGCGCGGTGCACATAGGGGCACCCGAATTTTTGTGCCTCTCCTTCTCAAAAATATACTAAGTAAAGAAAAACATAAATAATATAATATATATTTTGTGCCGAGACAGAAGGAAAATGCTCTCGACTAAGAGAAAGGATGGATGCAAATTCTTATGATTTTACTAGTTCAGACTTTTGATACATCGTAAGAGTTCCCGAATCCATTGGAAATAAGAATTTCAGTATGGGCAACCAAATTCCTTCTTTACGCAATTCCTTTTGAATGCATCTCCCAAACGTACTCTTACGTAACTGGCACATGTGCTTTCAAAAATTTGAAGTTGTTTTCCTCTTTTGTGGTAAGTGTTCACCCACTCTGCATTGTTGTATCTGCAACGAGGTTCATGCATGTCAGGAATACGGCAAAGAATTTATTTCCTCTCCTGCTCTTGAATCTCAGAGCAAAGCCGGAGTGCAATTTCAGCTTCTAAAAAGACTAAAATAGGAGTCCAACTAATTGATATTGACCACTCATCCAGCTTTAACGAAACCGAATCTTGGACGCTACAGCGACGCTCAGGCTACAATTTAGCGACAGATTGTGGGCCGTGCCTAATTCTGCTTCCGCCAACTCTTTGGTCTCAATGTACAGACACCAGAGTGATGGCGAGTCTCGGAGACAGGTTTAACATCCTACAGAGCGAAGCAGCTCTCAGGTGCTTTTCAATTATTATATTCCAGGAAGGGGGATGCATTTTCTTTCTCCAATTGCAATGAAGTTCAAATAGATAATCAATCATCGGCAAGAGTCCCGCACCAACTGTTCACGCGTATAGAGCCCCATCGTCAAACATAACCAGTCGAAGTTTGTAATGGAGCAGCAGTGCAGGGAGTAGTAGACCGTTGCTATCACGCGCGCCATCTGCACTGTATCTGTTGGCTGAAAAAAGGGCCTGTTCGGTGGCTGCGGCTGCGGCTGCAGAAAAATAACTGCGAACACTGTAGCGACTGTAGAAACACTGTAGCGGCTGTAGGAAAAATAACTGAAACACTATAGCTGCTGCAAAACAACTGCTGCAAAGCAGACAAGCGAACGAGGTCAAAGATGACAGGGAAACAGCAACCAAATGTGGTAGCAGAATGCCGTGCCAAACAGAACATGAGTGTGTGCATCCATCTGCATCGATGTCGCTTGCAGCGTACGCCTGGTACCAGCTGCGTCCGCTCGCGTCATGCACGGACCCCCTCGCGCATGGTCGTCAGCTTCCACTCGCATCGTTTTTTATGACACTCAACTTCACTTGCTTCGTAATTCTTGTTCGTCTGGCTGCTTTACAGCGGTTGTTTTGTAGTAGCTATATTGTTTCAGTTAATTCTTCTGCAACCGTTACAGTGTTTCTGGCTCAGCTACAGTGTTTGCAGTTATTTTTCTGCAGCCGCAGCATGCCGAACAGCCTCAACAACCGCAAGTTGCTATTATCCACACAGGACAACACTCGCAACCTACGAGCGTGCTTTGCATTGCATGGCGTGTGATTCTCCCGCTGAAATCACGCAGAGCGCGCGCAGCTTCGCTTCATCCATGTTCACAAGATTTGTGCAGCCACAGTGTCACGCCGAGCAAGATGCGAGGCAAGGCTGCCTACCAACCGAGAGCAGCTGCACGGCGCGCATCATTTTGCATGCAGGCATCATGATGTGTATACGACCTGGACGCCAGAAAACGGAAGCCGCTGCCGCCGTGGTGGTTGATGGGGAGTGGTTGGTTGCTACCAAACCAAACCTCACTGATTAGCGGCGGCTGAACGTGCAACGACACAAGATGCGACGCGCGCGTGCATCATGTTTGTGTAGCTGCATCGCTTAATAACCATTGTAAATTTCGTATCGACCCCCAATCTTCCACCGTTATGTCATGTGTGAGTGAGCTATTCATGTGAAAAAAACGACAAACGTGCGAGAAACCTGAACTGAACCAAAGTACAAGTGATGGCGTTTACGTTCCAAACAGAGCATTCCCATTCTTATGCCACTCCAGTATCAAATCGTACCGACTCCACATGCAGAATAGATGCCAAAATATTGAATTGCAAGCGTGGATCGCAAACCATCGGATCAGAGGCGGCTCGTGCCCATCTTACCGGCCATGACACCGACAACATGTTTGGGGTCGTCGCATTCGCAAGGATTACCATACCAGTTGCTGCCGTGCTGTCCTGCTACGGCCGCGCAAGCTTGCGGTGAACTCGGACTCGATCGTCGCAAAGTACGATGGGCACGAGATATTTGAAATGTGGAACCCTAGGTTTTTCCATCCATCGCGTGTCGATCGAGGACCATTTCTTTGCTGCATACAGTAGCAAACCAGCGAAAATGGACGCTCCGATCGTGCGCCGATCAATGACCGGTGGCCGGTTCACAATAAACCGATGACCCCGTACGGCATGAGAGCTCGCAGATTGTTGACCAAAGCTGGCAACGAAAATGATCAATTCCTCCTTGAAATTTTCGTTCTGCTGCATGTTGCCCACTTCCTCGGGGCATCCTTCTATCCTCTTGTTCTTTTTTTTTTTGGGTGTTAATATATAAGTATGGTGATGCAGCTTGCGAGTTGCGACTATGTTAGCGCCAATCGTGCCACTGACTGGAACAACACTATGGGAGGACATGATAATCTGAATTTTGCAAGTATTAATGTTGTGCAACTCTGTCGTAAAGTATGATGCACAACCAAAATCACTCATTGGAAGTCAGAGGATTTTTTTTAATTTTTTTTTCGACGAGAACCTAGGGTCGTGGTTAGACATGGAGATAACCATGAAGCTCACATGCATCACTTTCTCGCTTAGGATTAGAATACTTCCTGCATTTGGAAGGTTCCTGCCCATGAAACTGTGATAGATAGGGGAGTTTCCAGCGTCGTCCAAAGTGCTGATCTGAAGGGACTGGCAGCGCAAAAGCATGAGAAGTGAGAGAGGATTCAACATACGTGATTGTCGCCAATTGAAGGCCCCGATACAAAAGGTTACCGCTGCGGATAATTGGGCGCCTATACGAAAGCTATTCCACCTAGACATCTGACTCGATCAATATTAGCAGTTCATTTCATAAACGTGGTCTCCTTTCCTGGTTGTAGTAGAATGGATCAAATCACGGAACCACTTCGAGGATTTTTAATAAATCGTCAGGAGCACGAGAGTAGGGAGAAATCTCACGGCAAAATCTCATCGTCAACACTGTATGCAAGAAGAGTAGGGAGCACGAGAGTAGGGAGACTCCTATATCTTTATTAAGGACGTCTCATAATCTCGTCGAGATTCTAGAAGATGACTTCTTCGAGCCATCCTGAACGGCGAGCAAGCGGCGTCTGTACGTCAAAAACATCCGCCCGGTGGCCAATCTCGGCCGTCGCGGCCACCGAACTCGCACCGGAAGTTCAACGCATTCCCCGTGGTCCCCACGTGCCAGCAACACACGCCCCCAAACAAACACGGAAACACCTCCCTCCGCAACCGCAAGCCCCAAGCTTCCATTCCATTTAAGACCGGCTCACACACAAGCTTCACCAACGCCTCCTCAAACTCTGAAGCATAATCACGCCCGCAAGCAGGGAGAGAAGTGGCCATGGGGAGCTTCAAGGTGACCCGGATCTCGGAGGGCCCGGTGAAGCCTGCGTCGGCGACGCCCGACGAGACGCTGCCGCTGGCGGGT
>LAPY01000075.1:73472-85189 GCA_000970635.1 Eragrostis tef | reverse complement strand
CTGGGCGTTGGGCCGCCCGGGCGGAAAAGGCGGCGACGACGGCCGCGGCGCGGAGATGAGACGGCCTCTTCCATGTCCGGGCCGGTCGCCGTGCAGCGGCTCTTCGAGGCGTGCCTTGAGGTCTTCGCCGTCCCTGGCACGGTGCCGCCGCCGGCCGGCGTCGAGCGAATCAAGTCTATTCTTGGTAAATTCTAGCTGTTTTGTTTCCCCCGAACTCGATCCCGGGTTCGCAAGACGCGGCCATGGCGTTGCTGCTGCGAGTATGCGCGTTGTGTTCCGTGGTATAGATGTGCGTTCACTTCGTGCAATCTTTAGTCCGCCTTTGTGTAAAAAAAAAGGGGCAACACACGTGGATCCGGTGGTATTAGAACTGATCCGGTGGTATTAGTTTAGAATTATGCTTGGGTAGAAGTAATGGTCAGTATCGATCGTTGAAGTGCGTTAGAGCAAGGATCTTGAATCTTGAATCTTTCTCCACACGCTGGTTTATGTGCGATTCTTTGAAGTGCATTAGCTAATTTAGACTTATATATCGCTCTTCGTCTTTACAACAATACCGGCAACTAACTACGGTTTAGCACATTGCCGTCATGCGGTGTTATATAGGCCTTTCACAACATGGTTTTTCTATGTCAGTAGCATGCTATATGACACACAATTCAACTTGCCTAACGTTGTAGTTTCACAAGTTGCACACTCTTCTGTCTGCGGGCGAGATGCACAATGCATTTAACTTTGTGCCAATTGTTACGTACGGGTGGAAATAAAAAGTATGGAGAACATTATCATAACTGAAAAAATACACCCCGTCGACGGTAATATATATGCACCTCGTGTTTGTTGAGGTTTCTGGAGGAAAGGATACAATCATTTCATTTGGTTGTCAGAATCTTGTCCTGTTAATTGTTATATAAATAGTTTATGACTATGCTAACTTCGGTATGTGGATTGTGGAGCATGTTCTCGAACAAAAGCAATGACGCTATAGCAATTGTGTTGAGAACTTGAGATTGCTCTCTTTGTTGGATGCATCTGATCTGTCCCCGTTATGCTAACATGTTATGTTTCTATCGATGTGCATGAATATTGGGCTACTTGACATTGTTTTTGGCTGTTCACACAGAACATTATGTTCAAATCCTTGTTTGTATGTTGTTTTGTTGCTTACCTGCCTTGGGTCCTACAACACCTCATGGTGCTTTATAGGTTAACATGCAAAAAATAGTTGTTAACAGGCTACAACTTAGCGCTAAAAATGTTACACCCTAGACTATTTTGGATGGGATATTACATGTTTTAGTATTGTTTCTGTATTTTAGATTCTGATACCCTGCAGCTCGATGTGTTAATAAAAGGATCCCATATATGTTGGACTATCTTTGCACCCAATCACTTTGTGATCCTTTTGCAGCTAATGTATGCACTCAATCAAATGTATATGTTACGATGGAGTTCAATAACTTCTCATGACGATTTACTTTTCTTTAGAACCTAGGGTTTCACTGTTTGAGTTTCACTACCGAAGCTAGAAGTGAAACAGGATTCACTACTATAACACTATATTTCCTTAACGCACCATATGTATAAGTTAACTTTTTTGGTAAGACATTTTTTGATAGAATTAATGTTCCCTGCACATAATTTTTTAAAGAGAAAATTAAATTGGATTCATAAACGAAGATCATAATTCATACATTACCATAGTTTGATCCTTGCCACTGGACTATTTTTGGGTGATTTACGGTCAAATATGTGACCTATACCTAGCTAGGATGAGAAATTATGAAGTTATAGAACCAAAGACATGCCATAGAGATTTTATTCTACACATTATGCAAAATGCATGTTGAACACTTCATATACTTAGTTATAAGTAAATGGTATAAATATGAGACGTGGCACAATTTACGAAACAAAATGCGACACCATTTTTCGGCTAATGAAAGGGAAAATGACTAAATTACTTTATGAAAACCTCCTGAACTAATATTTTGTCTACTTAACCTCAAGATTTCAATATGTACCGATTCCATTTACACACTAAGTTGGTTTCACTTAGCAGTTTTGATGACACGGATAATGGTATTGCTATGTGACTCATATAACCGCTGTGCTCCCCAACAAATCTTTATTCATTATTTATGCTAAAAATTAATCCTTCAATAGGAGAGAGAATACTAAACAGTCAACTTGTGCAACTAGAGAGCTTGATGCTCATAGGAAAAATATGGCATGCATATTATAGATGCATCAACGTCGGCTAAAGAAAAAAAGGTATCGGGTCTTTTATTTCACTGGCTTCGCTAGCGGTCATTACATGCCTAAGCATCATCACAAGTGGACCATACGAACCTCGTCGCCACTCTTCATATCTAGCTTGGGGTATGAATTGGACTAATATTGAGAACTCTATGTGTTAAGGGGATCAGATTTTAGTGTAGAGGTATTTTTAGACTGCAACCATAGATTGCATGCATATTTTGAGGAGAGTAATTTGGAGTGCTTCATTCCTTAAATGCATACACCACTAAGAAAATGTACATTGAGACTGCAGTCTCTAGTTAAAAAGGAAAAATGATCAACTCAAAAAGAGTGGGTGAGTACGATAATGCTATAACAAAACTTCGTACACATGAGCCTGCAAGTTAATCAATCAATCATACGTATGAGCCATACAACTGTGGATGAATGGCCTAGAATGGGAAATATAAAGAGGACACATTTGCTAGTATGTTGGTTGGCTGCTAGCGCCTGGTCCATTAGAGTTGGTTGCTTGGTCACCCTGTGCGTCGCTAATTCTGTTAGTCGTAAGTGCATTTGCACACATCATGTTTAACACAGCCTTAACTGCCCGTGCCGAGCTTGTTACATGCACGTTTATGTGCATGCTCTTCAAAGGGTATTCATGCAGATACTGCCAGTTCTGTATTTTGCTGCATATATACAATTTCGTTCCACTGACATATGTGTCATCTTTTGTGTCCTGTAGATAGTATGACAGCAGCGGATGTCGATTTGACGCCCAATATGCCATACTTCCAACGTATTGACCCCCATGGCACCCCTAAAATCACTTACTTGCACATCTACAAGTGCGACGCTTTCTCGGTATACAATTATTCACTTACAAACTTATTGCTAGCACTAACAGATGACAACGCTACTGCATTGGTGCATCACATAAATCTGTACTTATTATTACAGATTGGCATCTTCTGTCTACCTTCAAGAGGTGTCATTCCTCTCCATAATCACCCTGGCATGACTGTGTTCAGCAAGCTTCTGTTTGGTGCCATGCATGTGAAGTCTTACGACTGGGCAGCGACCCCACATGGTACAGATGGTATTATTAGATCATTTTCTTCTAAACATGACAGTCTTGCATAATATCTAATAAATTGCATTGCTTTTCTTGAACATAGATGTTCAATTGCAAGGATCACGTTTGGCAAAGGTCAAGGCTGATGGCACCTTGACTGCACCTTGTGAAACATCGGTCCTGTACCCTGAAGACGGTGGTAACATGCATTGCTTTGCTGCACAGAATCCTTGTGCAGTTCTTGACGTCCTCAGCCCGCCATATGACGATGGCAGCGGGAGGCAATGCCAGTACTACAAGGCCTCGTCTTCTTCATCTTCTGTTGGTAATGTTTTCTACTCAAGTTATAACTGCGGATTATGCATTACAATCTTAGGAGGCTGTGTTTCTGAAACCCGTTGTTGGCCTAATGCATTGATGTTTGTTTCTTCAATATTAAGTGGGTGGGAAATTGATAATTGTTGATCCAATCGCAGATAGAAAACTAACTGGTGTAGGATGATCGGATATCGTTACTTGATCTAATAAACGTGGGGTGTCCATCCTTTGAAATTATATAATGTCAGTCTCATGAACTATTTTGCTTTAGCTATTGTGATCATGTCTTTATTTATTTCTAGACCATCAAGCTTGATTGTCCTATTCACCGCAAATGCAAAACTGTAATATGAGGTTTGTTCATTCTCATTTCAAATTCAATTAATATCATGTTCCCCAGCTAAACCATATAAGCACACATGCTGGCAGAAAGCTGAACTATTGGTGGTTAACTTGAAAAGGTGTATTTAACAGAAGATTCAGTGTCAATGCCTGGAGGTGATAGATATGCATGTCTGGAGGAGAGTGAGCCACCGCAGGATTTTTGTCTCGTCGGGTCGACATATATGGGTCCAAGGATTCTGGACCATTGAACACCGGCGCTAGAGAGTTGTGCTGCAAGGCTTCCGTCGATGATCAGTAGACCACTGCTCATCGTTTCTTTGACTGAAAGACACGAAAGGCAACAAGAGCCGAGGGGAACCTGTTATGGTCATCGTCGTTTTGGGCGTACGGGAGAACCCCGGCATTATCGATTATAATCATCTTGGTTCTATACACCACGCGAACAAAGAACATGCTCAGTAACTTGGAAGTTTAATTATGTCTCTATATGCTGTGCATTCTCTTGTTCTTTGCTTGGCTTTCTGTATCAATTAGCTAGTATTGAGGTCGTAGCAGTTATTGGATTCTCAAAATGTTGCCTAATTGAATCTACTTCTGCATTGTTGCCAGACTGAGACGTTCAGATGCAGTTATTTTTCCTTCGATGCACATTTCAGTTGCATTGCATTAGCCATTATCCGTTTTGGTAGGGAAGAAAGAGAATTGTTAATTGGTTACTACGCCCTGGTGTGAAATTTCTGGAATTAAAAAAAATCCTACGGAAGATGTACTTGGCTGAGTTCACAATAAAAACGATTTTCTCTTTTTTTTCCAAGGAAACTTATATATTGCTCTAGGTATTATATGAGGAGGATATCTTTCTCATTTCATTTCAGTTTTATGGCTCGAAAAAAAATTATTTCCAGTTTTCCTGTCAGTCGATCGTGTCTGATATGCTGCAGAAAACTTCCCATCATGTCCCATCACGCTAGTTTCACCACTCATATTGAAGCATGGTGGAACATGATGTGAAGTACTGGTACGTCATCGTTACCTAAATTTCCAAACTCATCGATCAAATATAGTACAGGTTTTGAACTGAATCGTTTTGTTCTTTTCCACAGGAAATCCCAGTTCAATTCCACTCTTGCTTCAGTATGAATACGACCTAGATCAATCACAATTATATATGTGTTCTATATGGATACGATGTCAAACATGCATTGTCACCAGAGACATATAAGAGAATGTCTCCTAACTTGCGGCGGTAAATTATTGTCGCAGCCGAACCTGCCGATGCAAGGGTTCACACACTAGAAATTCAGGGTTGACATATAAACGGTTCAGTTTCTAAGGACAGAGCTGGAGTGTCTCTTCCGACTACATACTCATTGAAAAAAAAAAGTAGGCGTGATCGAACCATCTTTGGTTTCAGCACCTACTGTAAGTAGTTGACATTTGAATCAGTCATGTTCTTTTTATTCTGCTGTAATACATATGTATATATAACATATAATAAATCGTTAGTCAGCCATGATTGCACCAATGGTCTTGACACAGGTGAGTTACAACTGAGAAAGTCTTAACAGTTTACTTTCTCAGAGTTCCTTAAGCAGTACCATCTTAGATGCTGTCAAGTTGTCATTTTCCCATGCTTTCCAAGTAGACCTGAGAACGGTCAGAAAACTGCAATTATGTCTTTTCGCAAGGAAATAACCCAGCCCTCAGATTACTTCAGCATGCAGAGTATAGTTGTTTTGATTTCTGAATGAAAAGTTTCGTATTAGCTCACAAAAAGTGGAAATGATGGTCAACCTGGTGTCCTTAACAAAGTTCCTTCTGATATTTATTTGGGGCGCAGCCAAGTATGCCCTTTATTTCTGATCTTTCATGAAGTCATTGTTGAGTAAGTGAGAGCAATAGGACCGCTTGCGTCAACCTTGTGCGCTCAGAGACAAGTTGGTCTGGACTATTTCCTCGAAGCTGACTAATGCAGCCTTATCTTTTAGCTCATTCCCGCTGTTATCGCTTATGACGATTACAAGCGATAAATTAGCTATAGTAAATTAATACCTGATGAGTCATGACATTAAGAGTAAAATAAGAGAGTAAGCGAGGTCTATGCCAAAAGAGAATAACCTATGGCTCTATGACTATGCTAAGCACATAGGGTAAACATGCAACTTGAATCGTAAAATTTAGTACATTGAAAACCAGTGGTAAATCGGAGTCAACATTCTGACATTACCTACTTTCACGTACGTCTCTGCTATCCTTTCATTGCTTTTACCTAGTAACATATATCACAGGTTATTTCATAAAAACTTCATGATTCTGCTGCACGGGAAAACTTGTTGATCAGAGCTGAATTGTTCCTCAACGGAACTTCAGGTTGCTGGATCATTAGAGGTTTAACTTCTTTAATGGTTCAGTAAAAGCTACGATTTCGTTTGCACTTTGAACTATCGAAGGTTGCTGGATTTTTTTTTCCTTGCAAGGAAGAATTAATACTGAGAATCAGCAAGTAGCCCTTTTGTTTAGTTTTACTTCAAATTGATAGATCAACAGCTAGGTCAAGCAGAGTTGTCAGTATTCATGCAGAGTTGCTGTTATATAAAGTTAGCTACTATCAGCATCATCTTCTAACTAATTCGATAACCACTCAGTTAATTACATGCACTCCACCATATGATATGAGCCACGACACACCCACAGAGTCCAATTTAACTACACTTAGCAGGTAATCTAGCCTGATTATGGTGCGTCCGCTGTCCACAGATTACTCCTTAATTTCCATGTCACCCATTCAGTCCAGAAATGAATTGCGATGTTTATGTCGTTACTCGTTAGGCTAACTAAACAAAGTGATCCCAGATTGACTATGCTGGCTCTGGCTGTTTTCCAAATAGTAGAGACCACTATGTGTTGTCATTACCATCCAGAATATTATTCCCGATCGATCTAATCTTGTTTATTAAAGAAGGTTTATTTTGAGCCAAGCAAGGGAGCCGGGGCTGCTCAACAGCTTGATTGACTTCTCTTATCAGATTCTGAGTCTTGCACTTGCTGATATGGGCTAATCTACTTATGCATAGTTTCATAAATTTCTCTTTTATGAGTGAACAAATCTTGATGATCTACATACAACCAAAACTATTTGCAGTATTGACTGGTGATCCCATAAGCACATGTTTTTTATGGAAGATTTCTCGGTTCACAATAAATAATTTGGCACAAAACGGTTATCATAATAAAGTTCATGCACTTTAACACTGCTACAAGACATTACATATTTCCCAAGATTTTTTCACAAATTGGCAAATGATTTTGTACTTTTATGCAAACCCAAGTGGCTGCGAGTTTCAAAGTCTGAGTTATTAAATAAACTCTGGAAATGTGAAACTATAGTACAACACCCAAAGCTATTTGAGAAAATTTGTAAATGAGAATAACATCTATCGGCCATCTGTTGAAAGACTCTGGGCAATTGAAACTTAGAGATTTTGTGGCTTTCCACATGCACTAAGAAAATATGGCATTCAAGTCTTGATCTTGGTCAAGCAACTGCTAAGTCTTCTGAGAAAAGAAATTAAAAGAACCATTACTGTTCCAAATCTGAGAAGCAAGTCTTATCTGGTGCGTATGAGCTATGGCAGTAGTTACTTAATATATGTGTCCATCATTAGTCTTTAGTTTAGTGCTTATGTGGTAGATCCATGCTCTGACACTTCAATAATGTCTGACAAATTGTTGACTTCGACTATTTGAATGCACTAGTTGCAAGAACTTCCTAATATCATATTCCTATCGTGGCTAAGTTACATTACAATTGTTCCCATTGGGCTCCCTGATCTGATCCATGTGAGGACGACTTCCTAGAATGATCTTCCTTCTAACTCTTCATTTTAATTTCAAGACTTAGTAATCCATGAAAATGCGGCCAGGACAGCTGTAAAACTCGGCGAAAACTGTCGGCACGGTGAGTGAGGTTGAATTGGCAATAGTAGTGGTTTTGAATTCTCTGAATGATGATGTAGCCGTGGCTTCCAGGCATAAAACACCTAAAGAGAACAAAAAAAAATTAAAATGTTTGTTTTGTCCTATTTCCATGGGCCAACTAGTGTGAGAGGTCTTTGCTTAAGAAAAATGTGATTGAAATCTTCATCGTGATCCCACTTCAGGTCCAAAGTTTGACCAAATCGTTGAAAAGCTTGGCCCTCACATGATGCATCATCGACAAACAAGGTCTTCTCACCAGCCGACCCTTCTCAATATTCTTTTCCCGTGTGGTTCTGAGCTGTATTCATTTGGAAAATGGTTAAGATATATGTTAGGAATTAGGTAGGAAAGACGCTTCCTTGATGCATCCGTTGACTAAACCTGCAGTTTACTTGAACTGAGTCCATCATCCAACCGCCATGTGTTGTATTACTTTTATATGTAATGTGCCATTTCCCCATCTCTTGTTTGGACCTTTACAAATCCAAGTTGTGTGTGTTCCTTGTTAGAAAATGGTACTACTGAATGACACCCTCCCGGTATGCCATCACTCCATATATACATGCATAATGAGTGATTTTTCCATGGACCAAATCTCCTGATAACCTGCAAAGTTAAATTTTCTGAGTAGAATAAATGTTTGAGATTAGGATGAGTGCGCCATCAAAACATTTGATTTTGTATGATCGATCGGCATCTTTCTTTGGAACTGTCGTTATTTGTGAGTATGTGGCGGTGTACTATATTTATATATTTGCCATTTCGCCATCTCTTGTTTGTACAATTCCAATTTGCGTGTTCCTTGTTAGAAAATGATGCTACTGAGTGACAACGTCTCTATATATGCCATGCATCACCCCATGGACCAGACTTACTGGCTTGCAAAGTTAATTTTGTGAGTAGTAGAATTATTTAATTAAGTTTGAGATCAGGATGGGTGTGCAATCGAAACACATTTGCTGTTGGTGAGCGAGTGGTGGTTTGCGTTGAGAGTTTGTGATCTACTCCCTCCGGTTTATTTTGTTGACGTAGCAGTCTCTACCGTTTATCCCCTCGCAAGTGGGGCCCACTGGCGGAACCAGTGTAGCAGCCATGGGGACACGATTAGTGCCCATTTCTTCTCTAGGTCAATTGTCCCGCCGGAGACGGAGGGATCACGCTGTTCATCTTCAACGGGCGGTGTGGTGTGGTGTGGTGAGGTCACACGCTCTCCATGACGCTGATTAAAAACAGTCGCCGATCCGCGGTATGGTGCAACAGTTTCAACGGGCTTCGCTGGAATCTCAACAAGTAGGCCAACCGAAACCTCCCTTTTCTCTCTCGCGATCTGAAATGCCTTTGAATCTTGACGCTTACTAAAAGATGATTGGATGGCAACACCGAACTGTCACAGTCGCGGCACCAGCTGCCTGCCTTGGCACCGATCGATGGATCGTATCATCTGCTAATTAATGCGGACTCTAAAGCTACTAGTTGTAGCATCTTCCATCACATCGCCTCACATGCTTCGTTTCTTTATTCCTAGTCTTCCAACTTCGTCTAAATCAAATTCAGCACATGGTGATACGCGCAGGAGTGACGCTACTGTGGACGCATGCACACGCACCGCATGCAGTGTACTGTTCACACACGGCGAAGAATGGAACGGTGCAGATCACAGCTGGGGTCAAATATATACTGCGAGATTGAACTGGTAACTGATGTCGCTATTTCTTGAGGAATGGTAAATGTATGCTGTGACTTTTCTTGTCAGGAACGGATTCTTCTTCAAGCGTACTGCCAGTATGTACGTAGTACAGTACGTACTTTTCACGGCCGAATTTTCGCTGTCTGACCCGTTAAATTCTGAAGAGGAATGTCAATGGTGGCCTGGCCTGGACAGGCCTTGTGGAATGATCGTTGTGCTCGTTTCTTCAGATTATGTCAATGCTGGCCTTGTGGAATGATCGTTGTGTTTTTTCTTCAGATTACCGCCACGGATATATCATCCATGATGTTAATTTCAACCAATTCAGAATTTCCGTGGGTTGCTTCTTCAACTTGGCAGCACCGGCCGTACAAAAGTCAACGAGGCTTACTACTACGCCCAAAACCTACACTTTCCGGCAGGCCGTACGTCGTGTAGACGCGAACTGAGAAGTAAGAACACGTCTGGCGTCAGATATATGGACAAGTCAGCGCGGCAGGCATCTATACTATCTTGCTTGCCATCATCATCTGCAATGGCGGCTGGTCTGGTCGTCGCCGGAGAAGCTGTTACAACTATAGCTACCTCGGGCGCGTGGACCAGAGCAGAGACAACGCGGCGGCAACGACATGCAGGACACGTTTGGAAGGAGACGACGAAGACGAAGGCGAAGGCGAAGGCGACGAGAGCACTATTCTATTGCGCTTGCTTATCTCACTTGCCCGCTATCCATGAGGCAGAGCTAGCTCAGCCCGGTTGACATTTTCGATGCGCCCAGCCGTAGCGACGACTAACCGGCCCGTACCGTGACAGGGGAAGCCACTGGGATCTGGTGGTGGTAATAATTCGCGTCACGGGGTTTAATTAATCCGCGCGAGTCAGAAACTGCAGGCTTAAGCTTTGGTTATATAAGGAGGGGGAGTACGACTGCCAGGACAAGGTACTGCTTGCAGAAAAAGTGCAGCACAAAAAGGGCAAGAACGGCCGGCAGATAAGGCTACCTCCTAGCCTCGATCGCCTAGCACAGAAAGATATGGAGGTCGCCGTCGAGAGGCCGCCGGTGGTGAAGGAGGAGAAGATGGCCGACGCGAACAAAGATATGGTGACGACGGTACGAATACTCTTAGACACATGTGGATCTGTTCTTGCTCTCCTTAGTTAGTTTTCTTAGCTCAAAGAAATTAAGGTGGAGATTCAAGCATGATTTAATTTCTTTGTTTCGATACTTATACGAAGTCTGGAAGCATGAAGCAGGAAGGCGGCGGCAGCCGGCTGGAGGCGGCCCGTGCGGAGATGGGCGAGGTGCGGGAGGAGAACGAGCGTCTCAAGGCGGCGCTGTCCCGCATCGTGAGCGACTACAAGTCCCTGCAGATGCACTTCCTCGACGTTGTCAAGGTGCACGACGAAGCCGCCAAGCCGGAGACGGCGACAAAGCTCCCCGCGGAACCAAAAGCTCCGGCGCCCGTCGCCGCGGACGACGACCTCGTCTTCCTCAGCCTCGGCACGAGATCAGGAGCCAACGGCGGCGGCCGGAAGGGCCACGAGAGGTCGGCGTCGTCCGGTTCCGGCTCCGGCACCGCCGCCGACGACAGCCACCTCTCCCTCGGTCTCGGATTCAGGCCAGGCAGCAGCCTGACGCTGTCCGCGGACGACGACAAGGCGTCGGCGGGGCCCGTGCTGAACATAAGGCTGCTTCCCAGGCCGCCGCGCCTGGCGAGTCGTCACGCAAGAGCGGCGCCGGGGACGACGAGGTGCAGCAGCAGGCCAAGAAGGCTAGGGTTTCCGTCAGGGTCAAATGCGACACCCCCACGGTACGTGATCTATCGACGACGTGACAGATAATAATCAGAACACCAGCCTAATCTGATCTTCTAAACTCATCAATTTCTCATAACGATGGAGCTGGTTGACTAACATGGTGTTCACTGTTCTGTCCTGATCAGATGCCCGACGGTTGCCAGTGGCGCAAGTACGGCCAGAAGATCTCCAAGGGGAACCCGTGCCCGCGTGCCTACTACCGGTGCACGGTGGCGCCCAACTGCCCCGTGCGGAAGCAGGTGCAGCGCTGCG
>LAPY01000075.1:29290-47197 GCA_000970635.1 Eragrostis tef | reverse complement strand
GGGGGGCGCCCCCCTGCCTCTACACTTTGTTGGGGCGGTGGGGAAGTTGAGAGAGAGAGAGAGAGAGAGAAATATTAGGCACCTGGAGGTTGAAGGCTTGAAGCTGACAGAAAAAATAGCCTGAAGCATTAGTTGGGCTCGAACTTCATTAACTGGGCCATCTCTACGATGTCATCGAGCCCATCAGCAATCAGTATATCCATGTTTCTCTAGGTGGCTTTATGTGGCCTTCTGGATTGATATCAGTTAGGGTTCAGATCCTATTTTGCCTGCATAGGCTCCACCATTTACTTCGCATCTCGCTATCGACTGAAGTTTCTAAAATTTGTCTGGTTGTTTGACAGTCCAGTGGACAAGAACACAGTTGCCGATTTCTTCTATTCTGAACTGTTAATTTCAACAAACACTCGGTAGCAAAAATTTCTAGAAGCTTCACTTAACTAAATCCTCGGATACCTTGCTGAAACAAAATGGTCAGAGAACCAGCCAGGCTGAGCTTGCGTGAAGCACTGAAGCCGATATTTCCATGGGGGATAATCTCTTCAATGCCTAGGGTTTATGTTGTGTTTTGGACGCTGATTTGATCGGTCTCTTCAATATCAGTCTCACTGAAGCCAAGCTTATGTTACCATCGATGATTTTAAGTATAGTACTAATTACATTATACGCACATCCGCATCTTCACTTTATTTGGAATTCAGCGCAATGCTTGGACGATAGGACTTGAATAGTAACGATCGATTGTGCTCTCTGTTGTTATGAAGCTTTGTTTTTTCAATTCATTTGCCATCTCTCCGTGCATACTGAAACTTCGAACCGAATCTTCTGTTGCTCGGGCCTTTTCTCACTTGCATTGTCATCCTGTGAGGCTGTGAGTTCGATACCCTGGACTGAAATTGTGGGCACGAGTGAGAGACGTACCATTCCCCATCTGAAAAAGGACACATCTCCGGAACTTTGAACCGCACTGGTTGCTTCTTGACCAGGATTGCCAGCGAGACTAGACTACTGGATCAACTGAACAACACTGATAGCTCGAGCTAGCCAACCGGCTGATAGAATCATGAATTATGTTTTGTCTGGAGCAAGCCATGCACGTGCCAGGCGTCGCCTTCACGTCCAAACGGATAAGTAATCTTAATGTGGATATTTTATCCCGGCCCGTAAATGGGACGTGCTTCTAGATGTTCAAACTTGCGAGGTGGACTAAAGAACCAAGGTTGTGGACAGCAGCGACAGAGAACCGTATATGCCTCCCAGTTGAACTGATAAGATTAGGATATTTAAAACGCAAAATATTACCGGAAGGAAGACACCTGATTGTAGATATTTGTTGATACCAGCGTGACCTCCAATAAATAACATGTTGCCTGAAATCAGTTACATCTAAATTCCACATTAGTGGAGTAGTGTGTGGTGATCCTGTGGTTTAAGTTACTGGTTATGATGTTTAATTAGTTCTAACTATACATAGATGTCGCCTTTGGTTGCTGTCATTGGCAAGGACAAGTGATCACTGATCTGCTCCTTGTCTAGGTAACTATAGTCAACTTGGCCACTGACCACTGATCCAGTCGTTTGCATGCAGAAAATTTTTCTTCTCATTATTTATTTGTACAATCTCTTGCAAATTAAGGATGTCCCTGGCATCTCTCCCGGTCTCATGTAGTGTGAACTTTCACATGTTCCAAGATGCGTTACTACTTACAATTTCTCACACATGTATGTTCATGTGGCTCTCTTTGGCCTTTTGGAGTTATATGATTAGCATGTTTAGGGTTGACGATATATTACATCTCCCTATCCACAAAAGATTACGAAAATTATCTAACGCTAACAATGATCCGGAAATGTAATATATTGATATTTTTGTTTCATTGTTTGTTTGATAGCTAGTCCAGTGGACAAGGAAGTCAAGGTTTCGGCTCAAAAGCGGCTTACATTATTGCAATGTTAGAAGCAAAAGAGATCCAGAGCATAAACAGTGTTTCAGGGCTCCGGTTAGTTCCAATTAGTACTGTTTAGGGTGCGTGATGTGAATCTAGTTGGGCACGCGCGCGTCGTGCTTTCCAGCTCCCTTGCATGCCAATCCGTAGTTGAATCAACCTACTTGTAGTGGCCAATGCAGTACTCCGTAGTAGCTACCAATGCAACTATGCTACTGATCTCTCATACTTTTTTCTTTTCTCGTCGTGCGCTACTTTTGTTGTCCTAAAAGTACTAGTGCTACTATTTACTCTGCTCTAATACATAAAGGTGACGACAGAGGCTGACGCGGATTCGCCAGGTCATCATTCATCAGCAAGCTAGCTCTCTAGATCGACGAAATGTCTCCGCGTCGGACCGCAGTTTTGTTCCCTTTCCCCGCGCCACCACGGACATCCACCGTCCATGCGTATAATAACAAGCTCGCGATTAGAGAGCAGAGACTGCTTCACCGATCAGTACGTATTACCTCCAGCCTCTCTACGAACACTCACACTCACTGGTCGCAGCTCGGCGACCGATCGAGCTGGAAATGGACACCTCGAACCACATGTTCGCGGCCCTGAAGGGCCTGAACCGGATCGCGTCCTCCATTGTTTCCACAGCTAACAACGGCTTCGGCCGCGTCCTCGAATTCACGGGCTCCTTCAACGACCGTACCAGCCTGCTACTCGCCGACGAGGCCCCCGGAGCCGTGGCGGAGCAGGAGCCCACCACCACCCCTCCGCCGCCGTCGCAATCGCAGGAGGCGTCGGCCGCACCGGTCACGACGACGACCCGTGTCGCGTTCGCAATCGAGGCGGAGACGCTGGTCGGCGACAGCGAGCAGGGCCAAGGCCCAACAGCCTACCAGGACGCGGAGGCGAAGCGCGTGGCGAAGAGCGTGCACACCGTCAGCCTCTTCGCGGCGTCGGCGTCGCTCATGATGTTCTTCAACCTCCCCGGCGCCGCGGCGGCGGCGGAACACGGCGGCGCCGTGCTGTACATCGCGGACATCGCCTTCATCATCCTGGCCTTCTTCACCAGCCTGGGCCTGTCCATGTACTCCATCGTGGCGCGGTCCGGCGCCGACGACGCCGCTTCCATGGCCAGGGTGCAGAAGCGGGCCATGGTGATGGCGGTGGCCTTCGTGCTCGTGTCCTTCACGCTGCGCGTGTGCATGATGCTCCCCGCCGCGGCGCTGGAGTCGTCGGCGTGGCTCGTCTTCGGGAGGTTCGGCGGTGCTGCGGCACGGGGCGCCGAGACGGCAGGCGGGTCGGGCGGTGCGGCCGATCGGGTCTAGGACTGGATGTTTGCGTTGAAGCTAGGTTCAACTCCGCACTACAGCAGTCACGCAATGTTCTTGCTTTCATGATTTGTGTATATACAATGCCATTTTGGTTGAACAGATCGAGTGACTGAGTTTTTGGATCGATCGACCCAAAGCATATAAATTGAAACTTGCATCCAAGCTGCACTGCACACCCCGTGCGTACCATGCGACGCCGTATGTCACGTTCACGTTCTTCGCAGCCACTCACTCTCCTCACCGGCCGATGATAGATCATAGACCTCTGTTTTAGCTCCACGTTCGTTTATCTGTTCCCAGACTACATTTGGCTGACTAGTCAAGTAAATGAACTGGTCTTACCACACGTGTGTTTTCTAACGAGAAGGGCCCGCACATGATAGAGAAACGATCACAACACTAGATCGTGCTCTTTTTGTTCACTTCCGATACTATAGCTTGAGGATGTAGCTGAATTGTTCAATGCGCTGGTCGGTTGCTTTGCTTAACTGACTCACTTTGCGAGAGAGACTGGATCCACCAAACGTGACTGGGAGTGGGAGATCGAGATAGCTAGCTAGACCGCCGGCCCGTCTGGCTAGTACGACTACCAGATAGCTGCATGCATACCTTTGAAGTTTGAACTGTGGTTTGTCTGGAGCAAACAAATGCACGTGTGTGGCAGCGTCGACTCCAAACAGATGGGGGAAATAATTGTTCTGTGGTCGCGTTAGTAAATTTATCCGGCAGTAAGTTACAACCCTTGTTTAGAAAGGCGTTCGCTTAGGCGAGCCTAGACGTTAGGCAGTGGCCTTCCGCTTCGCCTAGAGAGGTAGACGGTCAGCAGCGCCTAGACAGTCAGCAGCAAAATTCGAGAGGACAGTAAGAGTGGAAGACCGCCGGGAGAGAAAAAAAATAGAGTCGTGAGAGGAAGATCTAATTGTTAGGCATCATCGCCCTTTCTCTATTGGTTATTGCACCTCTTCTTCGTCTCCGCCGCCGCTCTTCGCATGATCAGGAGAGGATGCGGTCGAGAAAAGAAAGTCGCAAGAGAGGATAAGGTCAGGAGAACCTTCATAGGAGGGCTGATGGGTCAGCAAAAAGTTGAATGGGTCGTTAAATGACAGCCCATCTTATGATTTATTTCTTATTTTTTAATTTTAACCTTATTTTTAGTAAAATTAGTAAACTTGTAACACCTAGGCGTGCTTAGCCTCGCGTAGGCGCTAGGTGGTGATTCACCGCCCGCCTAGCGCCTAACGCCCCTCTGAACAAGGGTTACAACTACGCTAGCCTGTGGCGACGGTGGCTCGGTCATCTGCGTTAAAACCAAACATTTCAACTACCTTCCCAACTAAAAAAAGGGGGAAAAAAACACTTCACTAGCCGGCCGCCGGCCGCCAACCTACCCGCCCGTCTTGTGTACCCAACATGATGGCTGATCGGAAGCGATCGCTTCCCCCTTCCTGTTCGACAACTGAAGATGAAAGGAAATTTTACTTTTCTACCTTTGGTCTGCATTGCGATTTTATCTCTTTTTTTCAACTTTATGATTTTGCCTCTGGATTTCGAACTGAAGCTAGAGTTTATTTCTACCATAGGAAAAAAAATCAGAGGTAAAATTGCAAAGTTAAAAAAACAAGAGGTAACATCACAATAGAGGTTCGCCGAGAGGCTCAGCTTGGTTCGTCATGCTCGATTAGGCTCGTTTACAGACAATGGGGTAGCGGCAGAGAGCAGTAGCTTCATCGCAGGTCAAATCCACGACGCTATCCGCTTTTGCTGGCGTGCTTGTAGGATGAATCAAGAGAGGGTTCAGGAAAAGGCGTCAGTCTTGAGGAGGCAAGAAAGGGCCGTAGGACTAGGAGGCCGGCGAGGTGGGAAGAGGAAGAGAGGAGCAGAGCAGGGCCAGCAGGCAAGGCCATCGATGGATTTGACGCTTCTCGCTACTGTCGTCGGCGTGCTTTATGCGAGTGCAAATGCGGCGGGCGGGAATAGCACGCCCCAGCGGTCCGGCGCCTACAGCAGCTGCAGCGCGTGAATGGTGGTTGTAGTTTCGTTACGCGTGTTTGTCTGTCAATGTTTCTTATAGGCGAACAAGGAATTAGAAAGATCTCAAAATAAACAAGCCCCTGTAACTCAAGATATGCGAATGTCACATATGATCACACCGATATAGTGAGCAATTTTTGGAATGAATGCATCGACATTCAGAATGCAAAAGTATGGTTCCGGCAAGGATCGACTGCATGTTTTATTCAGACCAACAGCTCAAGATATATATAGCCGCTGAAGAGCGGTCAGCAGACGCTTAATACCAGAAGTCCAGAACATACTATGCGGCCACCATTCGGAATGTAACACGCAAATGCATAAAAGATACAAGTTGCTCCGAGGTGTAGCACTAATGAGAACATATTAGAAAATTTAAACCTAATGCCAGTAAGTTTTGCTACGAGATAGATTTAGGTTTAAGTATATAGTGCTAGAAAATGGACACGCAACGGTTCATGAAGTCCAAATGGTTTTCAGAACAACTCTAGAGATCATCATCGCCGTGCTCATGGTTGCCAAGACCAACCTTGTCTGTGTCATTGTCATCATCTTTATCCTCAATCTCATCATCGTCGCCGACTTCATCCCCCGACTCACCTTCAACATCATCCCCCGACTCATCATCATTTTCATCCGGTGACTCATCGACGTCGTCGTCGTCATCTTCATCCCACAACTCCTCGTCGTCATCGTTGTCATCAGATTCACTCCCTGCATAGATACTATCGTCTGCCCATTCTGGATTTTCTTTCAACATCTTCTCAAAGATTACAAACTCCTTTTTCTGTTTCTGTAAGTTGCTTGTCACCTCTCTCACACCCCTCTTTATAAGGTCTTCATAGAAAATAACTTGTATCTTCTCCAAGCTGACCCCATTATCTAGCATTGCGTTCACTATGGTATCAATTTCACTGTCATCCTTGGAACATTGTATAATGACTGTTTGAAGGTGTGGGCACTGGAATGTCATTTCACTACTCAGCATAGCATTTTTTCCCGCCCCTTTTCCTGCTTCAGGAAGCTAAGAGACAATAAAAGGAATAAACAAAACAGGGTACCTTTTAGAAATTATCCGCATAGAAAACATTTGATGGTTTAACTATGCAGCATACCTTGCTATGTGTTAGGATAAGCTTTTGTAGTCTTGGTGACAGCTGGAGGAAGCGAAGTATGATGTATAAGCTATCAATCAAACACCAGTCGCCAATTTGGAGAAATTCAAGATTCTTAAATACCGGGCATGTGAGCAGTTCCTTTTCCAACATAACCTTGCATTTCAGAGGATGAGTCAGCCATAACTAGGATGTAATCAAAACCAGGATATTGCTAAGCATGGACTACCCGGGAAAAAAAAAACTACTCCGCTACGCATCAGAAGACAAATAGTATCATGAAACATTACTGATCATAAGTTTTTACCGTTTGTACCCCAATTGATGATTATTTTGCAAGATATAAGAAGCTAAAAGATCAAAAGTTCCAATATTGTGTTGCCACCTGAGCAAATTCACCAGTTTATTGGGCATAAATACAGAATAGAGACACAGCAGATATACGAACAATCACAACAAGCACAAACATGACCTGCACAACGTTACAAATTTTTTTCTCCAACACGCAGGAGAGCTGTTCGTACATTGCATTGAGAAGCAGAGTTACAATTTTCAGAATGATCCTTTTTTATATCCACATGTCACAATCAGAACATTACCAATGCGTTCAGCAACTCAATGTGACAAGACTCCATATCTATATTTGTCAGCTTATAGCTAGTTCTCCGTCTGGTTAGATTTCTTTGATAAAAGGTTGGTTAGGTATTAGTTAGCATAAAGTTTTTTTTCTTGATTTTCTAGTTGGATCAAAATGATCATAGTTCAAACATGAACAACTGCTAAACATATCCATATCAAATAGGTTTTAAATGTCTCGTCCTCATCCATAGCTGAGCATATTTGAAGTGGCATTATTATGATGGGCGTGATCGTGTATGGAATGCGTAAAAATCAAATTATCAAATACATTCAGGAACACTTAAAAGTCATGTATAGAGAAACAATAAATCAGGTTCAGAGCAATTTAACTTATTGCTCCTTAGAAAATATTTGTGCTACCAGGCCAATTCAATGTTGACTGAAAAACATACTAAACTCACTCATAAGAGAACTTGAAGAATCTTAACTCCCAAGCATGAACGCCAACATACATAACTTGTGAAGAATCTTAGAAAGGAAAAAACTCGTGAATACTTATTTCAAAAGCACCATGCATATATGGACAAACATGTAATTGCATTTCGAAAAAAAGGGGGCGTTTGTGTTTTATATATTTAATACTCGGTCTTCATTATCTAGCAAATCAAGCAATGATATTATACAGTCTTTTTTTTCTCAAAAAAAATGTAGTTATATACTTGTGTCGGCAATCTTATCTTTTGACAATCATATTGTGCCAAATACTGAACAATCTTTCATGGATGATACTCAAGTTGTAAGAGATACAAAAGCAAAGAATAAAACCTCAATCATTTCTATATAATTCAAAAGGTTTGATTCCTGTGATTTCAATGAATATTAGCTACACCTACCATCCAATACAAGTACAGTAGCATTGTTTCCATATAATTTCCATTCAAGATAGTGATAGTTCGACAAGGGGAAAAAAATGGCTTGCTTTTTGAGAAGCATACCTTTATGTCAATACCAGTCAATAGTTTAAGCCTCTTGGCAAGCAAAATAATCCCAGTAAAATCAGATTGACCATCAAATGTATGCCCAGAAGACTCTATATGTGCACTCTCTAAACATGGCCGCTCTCTCCAATAAATATCTTCCAGTGGAGAACCCATGCACTGAAAGTGAATGAGATTGGGGGCAGCAACTGTAAACTTGTCGAGACCATTCTCCAAGCCATAAAGAGTTAGGCTTTTTAGCACTTTTGATTCCAGAAGATTAAAATATGTTGCACAGCCTCTCAAGTTCAAGTCTTCTAGGCCAGGGCTCTGAGCAATAATTTGGTCAAGAGATAGTTGACGCACTTCCACATCAGCTAAAGTCAACTTTCTGAGCGAAGGAAGATTGATTGTGTCTGGCACATGTCCCATATATCCATAAGAAGCTCCTCCCAACTGTAAATTAAGCTCCTGGAGGGATGGACAGGTGAAAATGCAATGAGGCAGAAAAGTACGATCATAACCACCCAATTCCAAATCGAGCACTTTGGCGTTATGCTTCACTGCGTAGGCAATCCACATCATCACGTCATTGCATTTTAGAGAACGTTCACAGCACCAATGAAGCTGGAATGTATGCAAATCCACTTTAGCACGGAGGAGCAACAGGTTGTTGACGAAACGAGTAAACTTCTCAACCCTCCAACTTTCAAATTCTTCGTCACTGAGACATATGAACTGCAAAGACTCACAAACTTCCCTCCACCTCTTAGACAACCTGCGCATCCGCACAACAGATCTTATCTGAACGAGGGACAGAATGTTGTGCAGGATCTCAGTAGGCAGTGAGCTGATCCGATCGATGGCACTTTTTGAAGTTTCCATTGCTTGCTCATCGCCTGACTCCATAGCTGCCCTCCTTTAGATTCCTTACCTATGGAACCTGCGATTCAATTATTCCACGATTATTACCTGAACCCATGAAGTCCATATAGCGCAAAATAAAACAAAATTCCCATGATTTCTTATCTCAGGGGCCGAATGAACATGCGTGAAATTGGACGGCACCCCCACCATTCTAATCGAACCGTAGATCATGGAAGGATGGATGGAATCAAATAGACTGATTGGTTCACACCACGCATCATACATATCCAAGACTAACTTAAATCCGAATCGAAGGAAAGGAGGATTTGGGTTTCACTACAAACAAAGCCAAACCCTCCCCCAAGAACAAATGAGTTCATCCAAGCTAGTATTACTAACTAATAATGGAAGGAGACAAGAAGCCAGTCCTCACCTGGACTGAAACAATGTACCCCTACTAGGCCGCAGAAGGGGAAGCAGCCGCGGCGGCGGCAGTAGACTGAGGAGCCGCCGCCGTCGGGTGGATGAGAAACCGGAAGAGAGGGAGGGACTGGGAGTGTGGGAGGCGTCTTCTGGCCCGGAGAACCCGGCTAGGGCAAGCACGACTGATCTCGGCCCAGGAAATGTGTCGGGGCGCCACTTTTTTTTTTCTACTGCAGCTCACCTCCAGCGAAATGGAGCCTGACGCCTACAATGGTGCTTTTTCTAAAAAAAAATACTCGCTATCCAAAAAAACAAAATCAGCGGAAATGAGGATGAACAGAAGAAAAAGATCCAAAAAAAATCTTTCAAAGTTTGTAACTGGAACAATTCATTGCACAACTTGGAACAAATTACAAAATAATTCATCATAAATCAAAACAAATCAAAAATAGAGTTGCATCTAATTATTTGCAAAAAAAAAAGCTCTAACTAGGGGGATTCAGGTGACTGTACTTAGAAGAAATTGATAAGGCAGATTAGCATAAACGCAACCATTATCTTCAACGAGCACTTTCTAAAAAAGAGGACGAAACCCCACCATAACATTGGTCAAGGTTCACCTATGAACTGTAAAAGGTGGATGACGCGCTAAACAGAGCTAGGCGTTTCACTGATGAAGGTACATAACTATAAGAACTCCGCCACGAGAGTTCCTCACTGAAGGAAAATTCCTAATACATAACAAAACCACCACCAATGAGAATTCCTGCCGCAAGAACATCATCTTATTTTCTTTCCATGATTAATGTTAGCGGACCGGGAACTGCCACAAGAGAAGGCCGCAATTTGCTCTGCCAACCTGGGCAGCCAGCCGCAAGGTGTAATTTCTCCAAAACCTGCCCCATGTCCGATAAGCCCTCAGTACATGAGCCTTTTGTTACAGTCCTCATATTGCTATTTTACAACCAGAGCTTTGTTGGATTTCTACAGCATGCTCACAGACAATTAACAGACCAGAAACCTGGCGAAAAATGAGCAGGTTGTCTAGTGCAATCCACATTCAGGTGCTCGGGTGCTGATGTTGCTTAAATATTTCAAGAGAACAGCACCGAAGGTTAGGGAACCATTGGATCACCAGAGGAAACTGTGTGCATGTGTGTGTCCCTTCCGTTTGGTTCTACAGGCGAATCCATGCCTGGTGGGCCTGAGATTTCAAATATCCGTGTAAGGGAAAAGCAGATGGAGGCTGTGATGGCAGTAAATTTCACATGAAAATGTCAATATATATATTACCAAATATGGAGCCAATTGAGCGCCTTGGTAGAGATGAATTCCTTTGCAGATCTGCATGCATTTTTAATATCAGAAGTAACAATTATATGTAATATCCATCTACATGTCACTGCACATAATGACGTACTGTGGCTACTGAAAGTTCCATGGACAGATTAAGCCAAATTAGCCAATTATTTTACCAAAAGCATGACTATGCTATGTGAATTCAGTAAAGGCCCAATATCTTGATAGAGTAACAATGTCATGAAAAGAGACAAACCTGAACGTTTTATTCCTTTTACTGCATCAAAATTTTTGTATGTATACCCCACAAAGCTGAGATCTTTGGAATTTAGCATCGTCTGAAAAAAAAAAGGTTCCACATAAGAACTTCGAGAGTGCGAAGTCAAAGGTACATCTATACCAGTGAGACAAACATAAATGCTACTCCCTCCGTTCCCTTATTCTTGTCGTTTCAGACCAGCAAATGAACTAGAAAACAACTAACATCTGCTGTCAAAGCGTCAACAATATTAAAATGGAGGGAGTACTAATATCGGCAGGTGCTTCAAACTTGACATAAAATTGAAAACTCTATTCTAAATACTATCTGCTATAGTCTTGATATATGTAGCAGACTCTACCACTAATACAAACGAACGGCAAGCAGGTCAACACCACACCAAACAAAGAAGTTATATAATAGTGGGTGCTCTATTGCTCTGTACTTAACCCTCAATAGAATGCTTTCCTTCTTGCACCACTTTACACCAGCATAAATAGCTGGTATGATAAACTAACAGCTCTATGGAAAATAACTCTGGAAACAATTTAGCAATGTATGTAACATATCGCATTCCTTAAGACGTGATTTTGGAAAGATGGTTTGTTCTTGAATAGAGGTTTTAGGTTCTCTTGTGTGCTATTTCCATGAAAGGTCATATTAAATGTTATTGTAAATTTACCCTAAACAATGCTATTGAAAAGTGGAATTTGAATCAAATGAGTGTGGCGGATTGTTGGATTAAATTACATTAAATGAACATGGGGGCAATTACATGGAGAAAACAGCTATGGTTAGTAGAAGTAACTGTTTCCTTGTATACGCCACTGCTAAGACATAGTATAATAAATGTGGTGCTCTTACAATAATTTGTGAAATTAATGTAAAAAGAATACCTTTCTTGAGGGCCCTGAACCTGTCCTGGTTGGAGGATTTTCCAACTGCAACAGAGAACCAAGAAGTTAGTTGAAGAAATGCAACCCGTATTGCCAAAATAAAACATATGAACAAATTAACAATAGTGAAAAGTTTAGAAAGCAGAAAATCAGTTATTACAACTATATCAAGCAAACTGAACAAGAACATATTGATGCACATTCAGCATCATATATCAAAAAATGTATTGATGATCCTTGAAGTTGGAAGGAAAAGAAAGAAAATCAACCAAATAATGCCACAGTTGTCAATAAATATCTTCCTATCCCAGAATTCCAAAGGCAATACTCAAGAGTTGCCAAGAGATTTAGAAGGTATAAAATTTGACAAATTGCATAGCAGGAAACAGCTAAGATTAAACTGATTATCTGAGATGTTGGCAGGGGATAATTAATAGCGGGGCAATTAAAAAAAAACTGAGTACAAAGGCCACTTACTTCCTCAAACTTCATGAAATTCTGTGTGTCCAGTTCATCATTGACTTGTGGTTTAAATGCTGCTTCCATTTCGTAAAGTTTATCCCATGCAACTCCTCGGAACCAAGGATGTGCCTAATGGTAAAAGAGATCAGATAGTAGGCATAACAAAAGAAGGGAAGACCAAAAAAGAGCTATGACTTATACTATTTTTCTGTGCTGAGGGTCTACCTTTATTTGATCCGCTCCTGCACTACCAATCCTATGGTCCACATCACATAGTAATCGACAAATCAGATCCCTAGCTTCATGAGATAATCTTGCATCCTCGGGAAATTTCAAATGACTTCTCCAGTGCACAATCTATAATATTGAGAAAACAGATGTCAGTACATCCTAAAAAATGAAAAAAAAAAGCAAAGAGGGGCAAACAAAAGCAAATGGTTCATACAGGAATGATTGTTCAACACATTCTTGTTATTAGCACAAACTTGCAACTACTCACATATCAAGTTACAACATAAATAATGATGACAACCATTTTTTTCACAAACAGGCAGGAGAACTGTGGATCTTTGTATTTAGAAAGAGAACCTCGATCCGACTACAAATACTCTGCAAAAAAAGGTAGGGCACCAACACCCCCACATGCCTTGCAAAGCACTACTTAAATGAATGTCCATGCTATGTACAGCTATGAAAACGACCACGCAACTAGAATTTAACCTGGCCCTTTTAATCAATCATTTATTTACTTCAATGATACTTACTGTTGCAGTATGCACCTATCCAATCTCACGTCTTACACGCGTTACAAGTTTCAAAGAAATTATTATCATTAAGGTAACAGCACGCAATAGATGACTTGATTTCCCTTGTTTAGGTTGTCACTCTGTCATGACCCAGCTGGAAGCTAGTAACTTATCATACGACTGCTACAAACTTTTTTTTTGGACACCACTTCTATAAACTGTTGGACAGATAAAGACTAATACGTGTGATCTGCAGTCATTTGGCTCTCAGCTCACAGCCTGAGCATAAAACTTAAGCTAACAAATTAGAAATTCGTAAGTGCCAATGTAGCCCTTATTCTGACGATGCAACTAAGTTTTAAGGTAAGCCAAAGCAACACTCAGTGAATGAATGGAAAATTTAAACGAGACAACAGGCCCCAAACCAATGCTGGTAGTCTCTATCGGCAAAGTTTAGCAAAATGTATTGACCAAAGACAAACCTTTCGGCAAGTAGTTATTGGATCATCGGCATAAAATGGTGGATATCCAACAAGCATCTCATACATGATTGCACCCAGGGACCACCTACGGGGAGGAAAGTATAATAGAATAAAAAATAATTAAAATTAAAAAAAATCCAAGCCCAGTAAATTTCATAGGGTCACATCTCATCACGAAAAACATTATTCAAATATAGCATACCAATCACATTCCATTCCATATCCCTTCTTTAGCAAAACCTCTGGAGCAATATAGTCTGGTGTCCCAACAGTTGAGAATGCCTGTATGTCAACACAAATTTAAAAGGCAAAAAAAGTTGTCACGAAACGTAGGTATCGTACAGCTTGACGCGTGGTACTATATTTCTGACAAGGGTTTGCGAGATACTATGCAGAAATTGATTGATTAGCGCTGCAATTTTGTAAAATGTAAAGCAGGTATACCAATTTTCTCCTATTCATCTGCCAGTGCTGAAGCTGTTCATGTTGACTTTTCCATCTTCTACCATTTGTGGTATCAGAAACAGAACTATCGACGTCCATTGATTCCGTCAGGTTTTCTTCACCCATAGGTTCCTCTTCATTCAAAGTTGATAGCTTTGAACAATCTATTGGCTTGCACAGCCCAAAATCTGATAGCTTCATGTGACCATTCTTGTCTAGAAGCAGGTTATCAGGCTTAATATCTCTGCAAATGATAACAAGCCAAAAAATAGAGATTAGCAGAACAGAGAGCTATTTTGATTAGATATATGTAAACAAAGATAAGTAACCTGTGGATGTAGTTGTGTTTATGAATGGACTCTCGTAAGTGCCAATGTAGCCCTTATTCTGACGATGCAACTAAGTTTTAAGGTAAGCCAAAGCAACACTCAGTGAATGAATGGAAAATTTAAACGAGACAACAGGCCCCAAACCAATGCTGGTAGTCTCTATCGGCAAAGTTTAGCAAAATGTATTGACCAAAGACAAACCTTTCGGCAAGTAGTTATTGGATCATCGGCATAAAATGGTGGATATCCAACAAGCATCTCATACATGATTGCACCCAGGGACCACCTACGGGGAGGAAAGTATAATAGAATAAAAAATAATTAAAATTAAAAAAAATCCAAGCCCAGTAAATTTCATAGGGTCACATCTCATCACGAAAAACATTATTCAAATATAGCATACCAATCACATTCCATTCCATATCCCTTCTTTAGCAAAACCTCTGGAGCAATATAGTCTGGTGTCCCAACAGTTGAGAATGCCTGTATGTCAACACAAATTTAAAAGGCAAAAAAAGTTGTCACGAAACGTAGGTATCGTACAGCTTGACGCGTGGTACTATATTTCTGACAAGGGTTTGCGAGATACTATGCAGAAATTGATTGATTAGCGCTGCAATTTTGTAAAATGTAAAGCAGGTATACCAATTTTCTCCTATTCATCTGCCAGTGCTGAAGCTGTTCATGTTGACTTTTCCATCTTCTACCATTTGTGGTATCAGAAACAGAACTATCGACGTCCATTGATTCCGTCAGGTTTTCTTCACCCATAGGTTCCTCTTCATTCAAAGTTGATAGCTTTGAACAATCTATTGGCTTGCACAGCCCAAAATCTGATAGCTTCATGTGACCATTCTTGTCTAGAAGCAGGTTATCAGGCTTAATATCTCTGCAAATGATAACAAGCCAAAAAATAGAGATTAGCAGAACAGAGAGCTATTTTGATTAGATATATGTAAACAAAGATAAGTAACCTGTGGATGTAGTTGTGTTTATGAATGGACTCTATAGCAAGGATTGTCTCAGCAATGTAGAATCGAGCCACATGTTCTGTTAAGGTATCCTCTCTCATGAGAAGGGTCATGATATCACCGCCAGGGAGGTACTCCATTATAAGGTAAAGGTACTCCGCGTCTTGGAAAGAGTAGTAAAGCTTCACAATGCAGTGACTAGCAACTTCAGCCAGCAAGTTTCTTTCAGCTCTAACATGCTCCACCTGAAAGAGATTAATGAAACTCATTAATAACAAAGACTTTATGATCAATAACTGAAGTCAATAAATGGTCTCTTCAAAAACACCAAATTAATTCAACAAAAAGAACTTCAATACACCAAAAAAGGGAGAGATATTTTATAACTACAAAAAACACTTATGATGTGATTGCCTCAAATAATAGAATAATTGTGTGAATGTATATAAATACCCCATCATGAAGAATTAATCAGACATAAATTAAAGCTAGAAAGCATCTACAAACCATTGTGATCAAGTGCAACGGATATTAAATAAAGTTCTGCCCAGTAACTTAAGATAATGGAAATCATGGTGGATAACAAGCACTATCAAATAATGTAAATTCACTTTGATTGCTAATTTCATCGAACAAGAGCTGCACATTTATTTCATTATTCATCGTGTGTGATAGAGAAAAGTATGTGGGAGGGTAAAACGGGAAATTAACTAAACTAAACTAAAGCCTAGTAAGGGGCCTTCAAGCGAAATGATATCGACAATAAGCTAAGCATATGAAATATAAATATTAACACGGTTTACTGCGGCTAAAACAAAGAAATGTGAAAGACAGGGATGAAGGGTAATCTTACTTGCCCCCTGACAACCATATCAGATTTCTTTAGTTTTTTCATTGCAAAAATGTTGCCAGACGTCTTCTCTCGACACAGTCGAACCTGCCACATACATTACAAATAGATAGCACACAAACTCAGTAAAAAGAGATTACAGGATTAAATGAAGCCAAAACAGATGCAATGCAATAAACTACTAGTTGTTTATCATAGTGATAAAACAGCTCTCGCTTTCCCTAGAGTTTAAGCATCAATGACAAAGGAAACTGGAAAGTAACTACATGCACCACCAACACTACTTTCATTGTGAGCAGGACTGTGAGAAATGGCAATGTATCCTTAGCAGAAATATGGATGGCATTTAGGAAATATGCATATGCTGCACAATTATGTCAAAATTCAATCTGCAGACCTCTCCAAAAGCACCTCTCCCGATAATTGTGAGCAACTCGAAGTCATCAACGCATATTTTGTGCCTTTTAAGTCGAATGTACTCAGTTTCCTTTCGCTCTAGGTCTTTTATTAAATTGATTTGCTGCTCCTTGGGAACTTGGGAAGAAGCTAGCTGTCTCTCCAGTTTAAAGCGCCTGCATTGTATTGAATTTTGTTTTAGTGATAAGATGGGAATAAAAGAGAGATTCAAACAAAGTTCATGGTCTCTGGGATAAAAACAAATGATCTGCAATTGCACGTACAATAAAATTGTAATTTGAAACGCTGCATGTAGTACCTATATGACCAGCATCAGAAAAATTGTGCAGAAAAGAATTCAACTTTGACATACATCTGTACATATTCTCAAGTGAGTTTATTCTCACTGTTTACGGTTAGGCAAAAAGGGAAACATGGGTCATTATTTCCCTTGGTCAGACAACAAAATAGGTCAAAATTGGAATGATGCGATGTACAATTATGACTCCTCAATCCCCACAAGGTAGATTGCTAGCATAACTGGTAGAATAAGTGCATCCATTTTAATGTACTACATCATTGTCCAGCATCTATTCTCGATTCAAAACTACCATAATCATAAAACAAAACGATGTGGCTTACTATGATCTGAACCCAACAGAAATTACTATGATTGCACACTATCATACAGCAAAAAAGGGAAACAAAAGGATCATATGCGACAAATTCCGCATCCCCCATACAACCAATAGGAAGATGTGATTGCAGCCTTGGCATGTCGTTTTTGGTGCACCTTCTCCTCAAACAAACTACTCGACAAAACAGTCCAAGTACCGTTACCCAGTTAGTTACCCCGTTACTCAGACGATAAGTGGCACTACAAGCTCAGTATAACGGCTCCTCGCGCCAAAAAAAATCTACTCCATAACGCTAGCAATTTGAACTGCTTTTGCCTGATGCATTGAGCAAACATTAGGCATTCAAAACGGAACCAAGCAGACAAGCGCCTCTGCATCCCCAAATTATCTACCACAGCTAATTCATGCCACACAGACGTTGAATTGAAGACTGATGTAGAACATCGGAGAGTCCAGCGGCAATACTTACGCGATTCTACTCTAGAATGCATCTCACATCACGCTATGCTAAAAAATTATGAAACATGATCGGCGAGCTACTTGTATTAGTACACACATCCCACTACCTGCATTCTACAAGCACCCACGAAAAGGAAAATTAGCACCCAAATCTAGCAGCTCGAACACCAAAGCTGGAGCCACACCGAACCCAGCTCCCTCCAACCCCTCGATCGAGCTAGCAGCGCGCGAGATCTAGCCCAACCGCCGCGCAACCATCCAGCAGCTTAGGATTCGAGCCCACGAGGGTGTCGGATCGGTACCTCTCCTTGCGGTCCTGCAGGTTCTTCATCTGCGCGCGGTAGTGGTTCTCGATGAACTTCTTCGCGGCGGCGACCCGCTCCATGGTGAGGGTGGACCCCACCGCCTCG
>LAPY01000074.1:297893-327386 GCA_000970635.1 Eragrostis tef | reverse complement strand
AGGGAGGGGGGGGGGACACGGCCCCCAATTCCGCCCCTGGAAAGTTTCAAGAGTTAGGCAAACAATGTAAAATGGACTTGTAATGGCTCTATAGATGGTGGTGAGCCTCATATGTTGAAAACAATTTTCTAAAGACAAAACTTCGCCTCAAAATAAATGGTCTTAAACTTTGCTAAAGGCACCTTTTCCTAACCCTATGTTTACGTGTGAAATTAAGAGTCTTTTGGATCCTTCGAATGGGTCCATTTCTTATTCAAATTCTAAAATCTAATTCCCAATTTATAAAAGGTTGTTTTGATCTTTTTTAAAAAATAAAGAAAAACATTTTTTAGAAACCGAAGGGCCTCTAAACATGTCAGTTCTTTTCCGAATTCTAAAAGTTGTTTTCATTTCTGAAAAACTAAGAATCTGACTCATCTGTTATCAGTTTTTGCCAGCTCTTCAAGAGATGGAGAAAGTTACTTTTATCTGCCACCGTCATCCTTCTATGTTGTTGGCCCCTTTTTTTCGATAGGCAGCTTGGTAACTACTCAAAAGCTGGTTTACAGATTTTGGAAACCAGGATCCAAAGAGTCTCATCCAACTTTTTTCTACCAAGAAACCAGTTTTGAAGAAATTGAATGGGATCCAAACAAAAGCCTAAGAAACAAAAAATCTGGCTTAACCAGCTAATGCTCGTCTTTCTTCTCCAAAAAACTAGATTTTAGAAACTGGAGGCATCCAAACGTGCTAGCTTCTATTCAAACATGATCTAAATGGTTTTCTTTAAATTTATGCACGATTCTTTTAAATTCCTACCGTGTAAAGGAGCCCTGAGAAGCCATGTGTGTGGACAATTATGCTGAAACGAGATCCAAGACAGTAAACACGGAAAGTACAAAAGATATAGGAGGCCCGTCCAACGATGAAGCTAAGAAGCGGCGGCGGCGGCGCGTTGTCGAGGCCAGGAAGCTCCCCCTGTTTGGTTGGCTGGCTTGCTCCCTGACGGAGTGACGGTGTTGACTTCTTCTACTGAGCTCCTGCGGGCCCATACGGGTTTTGGGGATTAGACGACGGGTCAGGTGTCAAAATCACTACTGCCACGTCAGGCCGTCCGGCTCGAGCTAACCATCCTCTTCCTTCCTCTTTCCGTTCCCCTGGCGTTCGCCGGCCGAGGAAAACGAGGCCACCGATCAATCGCCGCCCCCTTACTTTGTCCCGGAGTCTCGTAGGATCATCAAACCCTCGCCGCTGAACGCACCGCTTCCAAGAGCGACCTTTCGTTTGGTAAGCAAGCCCCTCGGACTCCCATTTTGTTCGCAAGATAATTTTGTTTGGTGTGGTCTTTCAGAAAAAAATTAAAGGTCTTTCAAAAAAAATTGTTTGGTGTGCGCCCCCAATTCTTCTGTGATAGGATATTTCTTAACTTCTTGGCCGAGCATGTGTAGCAGCTGGTTCATACTTTGCAAAATTGTCGGGAGTTCGTTCGGGTGTTCAACTGAAACCCCGCGACCATCGTTCTATTTCGTCCCAGAATTAATCAGTTCTTGGCAAATTTTGCGAATTCTGGCATGCCTGTAGATATGCTACTGTTCCATTCAATTCACAATACCAGTGCCGCTTTACTAGCTTGACTCTGCCAGGTACAAGGTATGGTCTTCGATTGCTGTTGCTCCGAATTTAGAGATACACGGTGTTGCTGTTGCAGATTTAGCATTGGTAGGTGCGCTTAGGACGGAAAAAATCTTGTTCAGTGTGGTTATCGTGGCAACTTGGTATTGATTCCATGGACGGATAAGGCGAAGACGACAGTTTGGTGTTGCTTGCCCGCGACAGAATACAATTTTGGAAGTAATCTGCAGACAGCAGGACTATATAAGTCCGATGTTGCTATCTTATTTTGGCTTTACTTCTACTCATACATTACTGCTCTGAGCCAATTGCTATTTTTCCTGAGCTTTAAGTTTCTCTGTCCATGGTGGCATAAGGTTGTATCTTTATGGATTTGCAGTGTGTATATTTGTGCGCATAGTATTTGCAGTGAGTTTGTTCTCCGGTTTCCGTTGTAATAGGCCACAATGGAAATGCCAAGGGCTTCTCCGCTTTGCTGGCTTCCCCGTGCGCTGGTTCTTGTTTGCTCCTTGTGTCAGATACTTTATGTTGCATCAGTGACGGCTCAAACTGCTCAGCTGAGTGTGGATGCTTCACCTCAGAATGCTCAGATGATCCCTGGCAATATGTTTGGCATCTTCTTTGAGGTGAGCCTAACATGTATCTGTTGTTACATTGATATTTGTCAAATGTCATTTGAGTGACCTGTAATAAGTCGGCTTATTTTCCCTACCTTTACCATGTCCTTTACAGAGGACAAATACAATTAAGTTTGGCAAACACACAGTTAACTAAAATGGTAACGTACACATTTTTCCTAAATGGCCATACACTACAAATTGCAGCTCACATAACCTATGTGTTAGTAGTAGGCCTGTCATATTTGCATGCATGTCCATTCAGGAGTTCAGCTGGTATTTTGCATTTTATATGAATTACGTTGAAAGGAAACAACTTATTTGCAGCAATTAGTAGAAGCCTTTTCTTTGCTACACTCTTCCTTTCAAATTTTTCTATGATAACAACCAAAACTTTCAAGGCGATCAACACCAGTAATTCTTACTAGTACTTGTAGGAGATCAACCATGCCGGGGCTGGTGGACTGTGGGCAGAGCTTGTGAGCAACAGAGGTAATGGAATACAACATCTAAGGTGTTGGACATATAACAGGCACTTTGGATTGTCTTCAGAAATGTAGTGTTCATCAGATGAACCCATTTATCTATTATTGGAAAGCAGTTAATGGTTCATCATCTATGTATTCTAATTGGTTTCATTCAGTTAATATCAAGAAAAGTGTTATACTGCGGCTATGACACTCTTCACTTGTGACACACATGCTAGCTTGTCATGTAGCATATATGTTAAATGCAGAATAACAAATAAGTATTTAGTCTCTGAATTCTGATGAATATCTATATTATGGTAGCTTAGAATTATTTATTGCTGATTCTTCCACGTTTAGTAAACAGTTGTTTGGAGGTCATAAAAATAAGGATGTCTAAACTGGGCTTCAGATTTATTGTTCCACTTTTCTGGCTGCTTATAAGTTTCCTTTGTGCCTGCGAACATATAAAATTACAATATAATGTACAGGTTTTGAAGCTGGTGGTCCTAATACTCCCTCAAATATCGACCCATGGTTGAGTATCGGAGATGAATCAAGTATTACCGTGGCAACAGATCGGTCATCCTGTTTTGCTGGTAACCCAGTTGCACTACGAATGGAAGTACTTTGTGGTGCAACTGGAACAAATGCATGCCCATCAGGAGGTGTTGGAATCTACAATCCCGGTTACTGGGGCATGGTATATCCTGGGCAAATTAACATAATGCAGCAGTTGAATTTCTGTATTTCAAGTGATAATTTGAGTTTCGCTCATTTGTCGTCTGACTGTTTTATATCTTGATTAAGAAACATTTTAAATTTTGTACCTGTTAGATTACTTCAAATCCTCTCTATTACTCTGTGATGAGATACCGAACATGTTTATCTATTGTTTCTTTCAAAACTTTATGCTTTAATAATATCAGTTCCAACAACAAGAAATACTTTCTACAACTGTTGCAGAGCATTGAGAGAGCAAAGGTTTATAAAGTTAGCATGTACATTAGGTCATCAGACTCAGTGGAGCTGAAAGTTTCATTGACAAGTTCAGATGGTCTTCAATACCTAGCTTCTCATATCATCACGTATGCAATATCATGTCATTCATTTCATCTCGAATACTGCAACTATGTATCATTCCTGTAGAATAACGACATATGCAAATTTCTTGCAGGGCTGATCAGGAAGATTTTGCGGAATGGACGAAGGTTGAATTTGATTTGCAATCAAGCGAAAGAAATACTAATTCAAGGCTTCAGCTTACAAGCACCAAAAGTGGCATTATTTGGTTTGATCAAGTATCACTTATGCCATCAGATACTTACATGGTAACTTTCCATGTTCCATTTGATCCGTCTGATGTACATCGAAGCATGCTTCCACCATATTTTTCCCTCTTTTAAAGGAAATTCCATTCATTTATGTTCGAACCAAAATATAACCAATAAATCATGATACAATCCATTTCAATTATCAACTATTTCATTTGCAACTTTGTTGTATATCCAGATCCATCATAGCCAAATTATAAGTTATGGTGACTTTAAATTCGCTTGAAAAACAAACTATACTTGGTACAGAGAATTTAACAAAACTTGATGGAACTACATGGTCAGTTGGACCAGTTGGTAGACATGTTGCAAACCACTGTGGGTATTTTAGTTTGCATTCCAATATTTTGCAGACAGCAATGATGTTTTTACCATTTTGAATACCTGCTTTATGTTAACAGTGACATATGTGTTTTTTTTTCTCAGGGTCACGGTTTCCGTAAAGATCTTGCCTCTATGCTGGCAAATCTGAAGCCCAGATTTTTAAAATTTCCAGGTTTGATATATGTTATGTTTGCGATCTCATTTATTCGATTAAGAAAGTAAATCACAGCAATGACTTTTTCATCTTAGGTGGCAACTATGTAATGGGCAATTATTTATCAAATGCATTCCGATGGAGTGAAACTGTTGGTCCATGGGAGGAGAGACCTGGACACTTCAATGATGTTTGGGGCTACTGGACTGATGATGGACTGGGATTTTTCGAGTTTCTGCAAGTGAGTAAAATTGTGCTGCTTCTCTGAACTGAAAATTGTAATAATTGCAGGCATAAAGTCTGCTAAAGCTAAGATGTTCTATTTTGTTAATGTAGCTAGCAGAAGACCTTGGTGCTTGCCCAGTTTGGGTGGTCAATGATGGTAATTGTTATACCAAAAAAGTAAAAGGCTTGAAAATGCCATTACATATTTGAAGCGAGAACTTACCCTTGATTGGTGTGATGGAATTCTTTCGGTTTAACAGGAGCCAGCATTTACGAAGAAATTTCATCTGCAACAATAGCTTCTTTCGTAAAGGTTTGTTCTTCAACTCTTCGATTTGCAATATGCATTTATAAAGATATGATATGTTTACTTATTAATTCTTTTCCCTCAAGTGAACCTTGATAACCATGAAACTATGTCAAGAAAATTATACATTAATTTAGTTGACGAGGTAGATCTCAGGAAAGTATCAATGGCAACAGAAAAGGAAAAAAAGATAAGCGTAAGCTTTCAATAAGAATGAACAAAAGAATTGTTATAAAGATGACAGTGATAGTGCAAACTGGTGAATGAACCATTGCGGTGCATCCTTAGTGCCATGCTGCTAACATTAAATTGGCTATGGATTTCTTGTGCACAGTTGTTTTTATAGCATGATGTACTAACAACATTAGCACTATTCAGTCTGACTGTGCTAGAAATGAGGAAAAAGAAAGTAAAATTTTGGCATGGACATGAGACTTAAATCCCTAGAAGGATATGACACATAATGTCCTTATTTTTCTTGCACCACCTAGCTATGCTAAGCAAAAATACCACTCATACATCCGCGATATTTCCTCTAAATGATTCAACCTAGGATTTTTTCTGATTTGAATTTCCAATTTTTTTCTTAGTCCATACTGTATGCTCTGCTTCAAACATATTTATTATTTTAAAACCTGGCTCAAATTTCATCATGCTTGACATATTGCAGGATGTTGTTGATGGCATTGAGTTTGCCAGGGGAGACAGCCAGACTGCATGGGGTTCAGTTCGTGCGGCAATGGGACATCCAGAGCCCTTTCCTCTCAATTATGTATCAATAGGAAATCAAGAATGTTCAAAGCGCTTCTACAAAGGTTTCACAAAGTTCTGTTTCTAATGTCTGGCTTCATATGAGGCATTCCTTTTTTTTGTTTTTTTAAAAGAAATATCATATGCTTTTGGTTCAATCTATTCCTATGTCAAGAAGCTAATTAATTAATTTGTATTGTAGAAAAATATGTGAAGTTCTATTCCGCGATAAAAGCTTCCTACCCAGACATCAAAATCATATCAAGCTGTGACAGATCTGATATTTCACCGATCAACCCAGCGGATCTGTATGATGTTCATGTAATGACTGCTTTGCTTGGTCTTCTCTTAATAAAATTATTGTCCCGGCAAAGTTTGACATCTTCTGCTATGGTGCAGGTCTATACCTCATCTGGTGATATGTTTTCCAAATCTAGAATGTTTGATAGTACAGCTCGCAGTGGACCCAAGGTACTTGCTTTGCGATTGTTACCTCAATTCTCCCTAAAACAGTAAAACTGGTTGCCAATGCACTATGTAATTCTGCAGGCAATTGTTAGTGAATATGCTGTGACTGGAAATGATGCTGGCCGAGGAACACTCATAGCTGCTTTAGCTGAAGCTGCATTTCTCATTGGATTGGAAAGAAACAGGTTTTCTTTTAAATGCTATTTCTGATCTCGTCTTGATCGATGTTAGATTGTGTTACAGACTTATTTGTTTTTCCAACTGCTTCAATACAGTGACGTGGTTGAGATGGCAAGTTGTGCCCCGCTCTTTGTTAATGACAACGACCGCAGGTAAATTGATTCAGTGCTTTGGATTGAGCAGTCAGCTTCCATTTTCTTGTACTACATTTCATCTACTGAAGACAAGTCATTTTGGGCGATCAGAGCCTTACCTGATATAAAAACTGTAAACCGGAAGTTTTCTTGATTAGAAATTATACTTGTATATCTCTGTTCCTAGCCCGCTACTTGTTGACGGCATGGTCATTATATCAGTCCTGAAAGTAAATTTTCTGATCAATAGGTGGAATCCAGATGCCATAGTCTTTAACTCATGGCAATACTACGGATGTCCAAATTACTGGATGCTACACTTCTTCAAGGATTCAAGTGGTGCAATGTTTCATCCATCGACCGTTCAATTGTCAAACTACGATCAATTGGTCACATCTGCTATTACTTGGAAGAATCCCCAAGATGGAAACACTTACCTGAAAATAAAGGTTTTTTTTTTAATCTTTCATTGAGGAAGTTATCTTAGCTAATATATACAAATTCATTAAGGTGTCACAAATTCAATTTTCCCTAATAAATAACAAGGCAAACTCTTCTCTTGCAGGTTGTCAATTTCGGTAACAAAGCTGTGAGCCTCAATATATCAGTAACTGGGCTTGAAGCTGATATTCAGACATTTGGATCAGTAAAGACGGTTCTTACATCTGGTTGGCTGCGGGATGAGAACTCCTTCCAACAGCCAGACAAGGTTCGATATATTGATTTGGTTCAGTTTTTCTTTTCCCTTTTTTTTTGCGAGGGAACTTGGTTCAATCAATCCAAAAATACGTGAATACATCAGGACACAGATTTTGTGAGGAATTTAATATTTGTGATGTCTGAACTTTTGCGGGAAATGCCGTTGTAGGTTGTGCCGGTGGCAAGTCCGATAACCAATGCACGAGAGCAGATGGGTGCTGTGTTGGATTCCTACTCCCTCACCTCATTTGATCTCCTCTTGGACTCGAGCCAGACGATGCATTCGGTCTCGGTGTCGAGCTTGCATCCAACCGCGTGAAGATATGTGGCCACACGACGGGAGTCCTCCAATAGAAAACAGGATTTTTTTTTCCTGTGAATATATATGAACCACAGCCGTTATGCTGATGGATTACTACATGACAGTCAGAGACATGATTTACCAATACTGGAAAGTACTGGTATTAACAGAAATTAATTAAATGCATATAACTTATAAGTTTATAAGATGGAACATACACGTATCCGTTGTAGTCTAGCTGGTTAGGATACTCGGCTCTCACCCGAGAGACCCGGGTTCGAGTCCCGGCAACGGAATTTTTTTTCGTTGTTCTATCATTTTTTACATTTGACCCCTTTGCGCGCAAACTATCTTCGTGTTCATTCGGAGAGGATGAATCCTTTCTTTCTTCATTCAGTTTAAAGAACATGTGCCGACCAACATCTTCAAAAACACTGATGTTATACTAGGGCACATGATGACAAGATGCAATAGCTAGTGGTCTCCTTGTCATCAGTTGCAGCTAATCACGTGAAGAATCTTAATTTAAATTCCGCTTTCAACGGAGGGCCAAAACGCATAGAGCTTCGTCCAAATTTATCCTCGCCTCGTTCCTAATCCCGGCCAGAAGAATCCGTCCCCCGAGGCAAATCCAACCGCCTCCGCCGCGCACGGTCTCCGATTCTCTCTGTCCGGCTGCTCCTCTGACCCACCCGCCATGTCTCCGGCGACCTGGTGCTCTCGGCGCTGTGGGTGTGCGCGGGGGCGCTGGTGAAGCTCGCCGTGTACGGCCCGCTCGGGCTCGGGGGGCGGCCCGAGGGCGACGCAGCCAAGATCGCGCTCTCCGTCCTCTACATGTTCGTCTTCGCCTGGCTCGAGTCCGCTACGGGAGGCGCCTCCTACAACCCGCTCACCGTCCTCGCCGGGGCCCTCGCCTCCAGAAGCGGCCCCGCGGTCTACCTGTTCACCGCCTTCGTCCGAATCCCCGCCCAGGTGATGTTCCTGAACAGCACATTTGTGTATCTCCTCCTGTCTGCTGGATTAGGTCTTTCATTCAATGGTGTGAATTTACTTGTAAAAACTTCTAGCATTGCATGGTCATTTGATTGATTTCATCTGGTATGACGTGATAAGTCAACAAGTATGTACAATTGTTTTCGAAATTGAAAAAAAAAATCAATAGGTTTGGAAAACCGAGTGATCACAATCGTTTTAGGATAATTTTGGTTGATTACTTGATTGCTTCAAACAGGACATGATAGCTCAACAAGTCTGTACGATCTTTTTAGAAACTTTTGTACTCCTACCTAGGTATGGAAAACTGAGTGATTTTAGAGATTAGTTATGATCTTGTATGCTTGTCTCATAACCAAGGTTTGCAATTTCGGAAAAACCGCTACCGAGAAAACCGGACCGGTAAAAACCGAACGTTTACCGTTGTGTTCGAAAACACAGTGTCGGTTTTTTTCGAAATACCGGTCGGTTTTGCTAACCGGACCGGACCGGTACGTCCGGTTTTGCAAACCTTGCTCATAACTAATCCACCAACTGTAGTCATTGTTACCATATGACAATGTAACAGTCATACAACAGGCAACATGGCTGATCCTGTAGGCCATAATGCTTGTCAGTTGTCACTTTGGCACGATATGCTGTAATAGATGCTTTAAAAAAAAAATCGGTGAGCTGTTCTGGCTGTGTTGACCTATGGAACGGCGTGATTTCCCTGAAATGTTTTCTGCGGTCGGTCTTATTTTCAGGTGATTGGAGCAGTTCTTGGAGTGAATCTCATCCAGTTAGCTTTCCCCAAAGTGGGTAAAGGAGCTCGCTTAAGCGTTGGTGCTCATCATGGAGCGTTAGCTGAAGGATTAGCGACTTTTATGGTTGTTATGGTGTCAGTGACTCTTAAGAAGAAGGAGATGAAAAGTTTCTTTATGAAGACATGGATCACAAGCATTTGGAAGAACACAATTCATATCCTGAGCTCGGATATATCTGGAGGAATTATGAACCCTGCATCTGTAAGTCCTTCTACCCTTGAGGCATGACTCCTGTTTGGTATAGAAATGGATCTTTTGCACTTGAACTCTTGTACAAGTCCATTGCTTCCTTCTAACAAGCATCAATTCTGTTATGACTCCGTCTTTCCTGCTAGGCAGCATGATGGTTTGCATGATTGCATTTCTTTGGGCTATGCATCAACTGTTATGCATTCTTGTCAACTGGATCGTGCTGATATCAATAAGGCTTTAGCATTGAAGTGGATAGCAGTTTATATGATGACATTCCTTATAATATTATCTGGACTTTCTTTATTTGCCATAAAGGTCATATAGTAGTTTATGGATTTATTATGCTATGAAAGGTTATGCAGCATTCATGTTAGAACATGTCAAATGCTTATGCCAGTTGTACCTTAAATTCATTATTGTCTGGCTTCGTGTAATAATCCTTAATAATTAAACCAACTTCTATGTCTGACAACTTGGTTCGGTGTGTGCTTGTAGGCTTTTGCTTGGGCTTATGCACGAGGAGATCACTCAACATTTGACCACCTACTTGTATATTGGTTGGCGCCCCTCCAAGCAACCCTGCTAGGAGTGTGGGTAGTAACCTTATTAACTAAACCCAAAAACGTCAAGGACCAAGAGACAGATGAAAACAAGACAAAGAAGGAGTAGTTCATTATCGAATTAGTATCCACCATTAGTTGTCAAGCTAGAACTTCAAATTCTTTTCCCAACCAGATAAGAGGAAGATTTCAAGGCGAATAGAAGAAATTCTCATTTAGCAGCTCCTGATAAATCTTCTTAATGTGTATCTCTTGTATCTGGCTTAGCTTGAATTGTACAGAAGCTTGTACATAATTGTTCCAGCCAGACATTCGAAACATTTTGTGGGAGCTAAAACAACTTGGAGCCCACCTGTTGAGTACATTATTGTGTCACAGTATTGTTGAAAGCATCTTCATTCTGGGCTCTGGGGTGATAGTTTGTAAAATCTCATGCGTGGTATTTATTATACTGTATAATGACGCTCAAGGTCATTAACTACGGTAACTGGTCATATCTGTCCAAAAAACATTAGAGAAAATGGTCTTCCATCCCTCATAACTCAGAATGACACTTTTCAAGCAATCTACAAATTGTTTGGGTTCCTGGAATAAAATGGTCTTCCATTGCTCATAACTGATAATAACACATTTTGAATAATCCATAAACTGTCCTTTTGTTCTTGAAAATTAAACCAGACTGACATGACCAGTTACCATAGTTAATGAGACCTTGTGTGTCGTTGTACTAATAAACACTTAATCAGAAATTCACAAAGTGCTTAAACACGCCAAATGTTCTTGTCATCAAAGTTTCGTTATGCTTAGAGCGACTTTTATGGTTGTTATGGTGTCAGTGACTCTTAAGAAGAAGGAGATGAAAAGTTTCTTTATGAAGACATGGATCACGAGCATTTGGAAGAACACAATTCATGTCCTGAGCTCGGATATATCTGGAGGAATTATGAACCCTGCATCTGTAAGTCCTTCTACCCTTGAGGCATGACTCCTGTTTGGTATAGAAATGGATCTTTTGCACTTGAACTCTTGTACAAGTCCATTGCTTCCTTCTAACAAGCATCAATTCTGTTATGACTCCGTCTTTCCTGCTAGGCAGCATGATGTTAACTCATTAACATTACATCATGGTTTGCATGATTGCATTTCTTTGGGCTACTTGTCAACTGCTATGCATTCTTGTCAACTGGATCGTGCTGATATCAATAAGACTTTAGCAGTGAAGGGTATAACAGTTTATATGATGACATTCCTTATAATATTATCTGGACTTTCTTTATTTGCCATAAAGGTCATATAGTAGTTTATGGATTTATTATGCTATGAAAGGTTATGCAGCATTCATGTTAGAACATGTCAAATGCTTATGCCAGTTGTACCTTAAATTCATTATTGTCTGGCTTCGTGTAATAATCCTTAATAATTAAACCAACTTCTATGTCTGACAACTTGGTTCGGTGTGTGCTTGTAGGCTTTTGCTTGGGCTTATGCACGAGGAGATCACTCAACATTTGACCACCTACTTGTATATTGGTTGGCGCCCCTCCAAGCAACCCTGCTAGGAGTGTGGGTAGTAACCTTATTAACTAAACCCAAAAACGTCAAGGACCAAGAGACAGATGAAAACAAGACAAAGAAGGAGTAGTTCATTATCGAATTAGTATCCACCATTAGTTGTCAAGCTAGAACTTCAAATTCTTTTCCCAACCAGATAAGAGGAAGATTTCAAGGCGAATAGAAGAAATTCTCATTTAGCAGCTCCTGATAAATCTTCTTAATGTGTATCTCTTGTATCTGGCTTAGCTTGAATTGTACAGAAGCTTGTACATAATTGTTCCAGCCAGACATTCGAAACATTTTGTGGGAGCTAAAACAACTTGGAGCCCACCTGTTGAGTACATTATTGTGTCACAGTATTGTTGAAAGCATCTTCATTCTGGGCTCTGGGGTGATAGTTTGTAAAATCTCATGCGTGGTATTTATTATACTGTATAATGACGCTCAAGGTCATTAACTACGGTAACTGGTCATATCTGTCCAAAAAACATTAGAGAAAATGGTCTTCCATCCCTCATAACTCAGAATGACACTTTTCAAGCAATCTACAAATTGTTTGGGTTCCTGGAATAAAATGGTCTTCCATTGCTCATAACTGATAATAACACATTTTGAATAATCCATAAACTGTCCTTTTGTTCTTGAAAATTAAACCAGACTGACATGACCAGTTACCATAGTTAATGAGACCTTGTGTGTCGTTGTACTAATAAACACTTAATCAGAAATTCACAAAGTGCTTAAACACGCCAAATGTTCTTGTCATCAAAGTTTCGTTATGCTTAGCCCACAGCCACAAGCCTAATAAGCCAGCTCAAATTTTCTAAACTGACGGAGCCGAGCTTCTCGTTTAATAAGCCGAGCTTTAACGAGCCGTGCTCATGAGAAGGCAGGAGTAGTTCAGTAGGCATTCTGGCCCTGTTTAGAACTCGAGATCGACATTCTCTGTTCTTTGCTAATAGGAGTAAAGTGTACCTGACCATGAGTAATGTTGGTCCTTTTTCCCTCTCTATCCTGGTGAGAGATTTTTATCAGATAAATATAGAATACAAACGTTCTATACCGTGAAAAGCCGATAAAAACAATAGTCATACGGGCATGAAAGATTGCACATCGTCCGGATATGAACATCATAGTCCTGCCTATATTTCCACTTCCAACTGTTTTTAGTTTAACAGGGGATTAACAGGGACCGCAAAGGAATATGCTCCATCTGTTCATTGATCTCTGAGTTTGTCAGCTCAATTCTAGCACTGTAGACCGCATGCAACGCTGACGAGATGCTCGGGATGAGATTTTGACATGTGCCGTGTGGAAGCTTTCGTATGCGTGTGTTGTTCAACCTCATGCAACCAAACAATTTTGTACTCGTGGATCATGTTTCATGAGGGAGGCCCATTTCCAATCGTTATTTGGAGCCGGAAAATTGTCGTTAGGCAGTCTGGATAAGGGAGAGAAAACGTATAGGAGTAGCAAAAATGTGTCGCTAACAAAACAGGTATACCTGACTCTGAAGTAGATAAAGGCGTAACATTTTTTTTTCTGTACCAATATAACACGAGTTGATGAAAAACGAAGACCATTGTTTTCTTTAAGCAAAATACGGTACGCAGACAATAGTCAATAGCGTTACTAGTAGGATTACGCCGACGCGTGCCACATGCTGAAAAGATACTAGAGCAATCGACGCATCAAGAAAAAAAAATTATGCAAACAAATGACCACCATCCAGTTCACGGGCAGGTTTCTTCGTGTCGCCTCCATCCAGTTCACGGGTTCTCTATTCCGATCCAAACCAGCCGCGAAAGAGGCAGCGCTGCACGGTAACTGTGTCAGAGTTTTCAGACATTGTGCACGAGGAGCAGATGGCATATGCCTCGGCATCGCTGCTCAGTGATACCAGTGCCGCAGAGCGTACGGACGAGCAGGCTTGCGTCCTTGGATTGGAGGCGCACGAACTCAAACGTGAATTCTACTCGGTCGGCGTCGAGTCGAGTAGCGTCGTAGGCTCCCGATAAAAAAAGCCGAGACGCATGGGGGTGACTAGGGAAAATCTCACACACTGACACACACGCGGCTATGTTCTATACCGTGAAAAGCCGATAAAAACAATAGTCATACGGCCCCCAGTCCCAGCCGCAGCGCGCGAAACTGCGCGGAAGCTTCCTCCTCCCTCCGTAGGGTTTGGTAGGTGTGGTGACCGTTCGCTCGCTGGGTTTGGTAGCCTCGGCCGCGGAGGGGCCCCGTTCCATACCGCTGACAGGCCACGCAACACGCAGGCTGGCCACCGGTCTGCTTTTCCTGCCAAGTACTCCTCCTACGACGTCCTTTTACGTCGCGCTGGCTGCTAGCTTGGCTCAAGATCATGCGGCGTGGCTGCATGCAGGATTGCCGATGCCGACCCGGCCTCGCGCTACCTGCTTGGCTGGCGTGTGCCGGCCCTGCACGTCACCGTGTCACAGCTCGCAACAAGAGCATCTACGCTTACGTTTCAGAAGCTAGCGTGGCCAGGGTTCCACGGCCATCCATCCAGGCTAGCAGCAGAACCTGACTGATGTTTGTGCGCGGTAAAGGCGCCAGCCAACCACCGTTCATTCACTCACAGACGTTTCAAGTAGTCCCAAATCTTTCCTACCTGTGGCCAACAGAAAACGCTCATCAGGTGACGGCCGGACGGCGCTTTCGGGCGTCTCGATCGATCGCGCGCGCGCGCAGCTGCCGCGAAGCTTCGTCGTGCGCGTCCCCTGGACGGGACTGATATTCTAGTAGTGACGTGAAATGGTTCACTCTCCGGCCCGCGGGGGTTTCCAGAATTCTGTGGTGCTACTCGACGCACTTTATCAGGGAAATTCAACTGGCACTAACAGGCAGAACGCGAGTTGCAGCGTCGAAAGCTGATTTCAACCTTTGGGTACTTCAACTGGAACAGTTAAAATATCGCGACGCGAACGCGAGCTGTCCATTTCTGTACACCATTGCTCGCTGGCTCAGGGGCGCCCATGCATCAAAGATCAAACTTTTCTTGAGCGATACAAGTTGCCTTTGCCCATCAAGAGAAGGAATCGATCGACGAGCAAGCGCACGTTTACTTCGACGAAGGAAACTGGCCTAAACGTGTACCGGATTAGCACGGCAGCCATCAACTGCAGCCTTGTGTGCTCGATAGCACTTTCTCCGGGGGAACAGACGCACGAACGGTATGATATGTAGTACGCTCGATCCGATTCTTCGCGTGCTTTTGCGCCGTTTCCAACTGGAACAAACAAAAGAGCGGCCAATCAAATAAAAGGCGTGTGTGCCGTCAGATGGAACGGCCATGGCCATGTGGTTGCCGTACGTGGTCCAAAGCGGCGTCTCAGATGGCCATGCCCCCAAACATTTCAACCAAAATGGTGAATGGTGTGCTCCTAGCTGCCGATTAACCGTTATCCATCTACGACTTGCCGGTTTACCGCGCAGAATCTTGTGGTTTTATTCATGTGGAGACTGGATAACAAGCAGCTCCTCTCCTCTTCCCATGCAGGTTTGAATGTTAGCACTGACTTGCTGGTACACGCCGGATCTTTTCTCTGGCACCTGGAGGCGTCACGCTTCAGCTGTAGTCGGAGAGCACGATATCCCGTCTGAGCAAGCGGCACTAACCATTTCCAGCAAATTTGCAGAAAAGGGAATATCTCAAATCTTGGTGGTTGTGTGTGCCATCGCTGCCTTTGCTCCCTTTGTGTCGCCAATGGACCAACCAAAGCCAGTGCGGCGAGCGGGTAGGGTCCAGTAGCTTTACTGGCAATGTTGTTCGGCTCTGTGTCATTCACTCATTTTTGTTGCGTTTGGCCAGCGCCGAAAATGAAATTCCCACAACAAGAGCTCCTTTCATGATCTACTATCAATGTAGGTACACAACACACCAGCCCCACAGCCGAACGGTGCAACTTAACTAATAGTACTGGTGCTACTGTTGTACTGTCTCCACTTACAACTGGTTCATCAAAAGCAAATTGTTTGAAGCAAAACTATTGCATATGAAGTAAAACACAACTCAGGGGCAGCTCGGGGCTTTATAACAGTTAAAAGCCCTTATTCACTTATTTACACCCTAATGCTCCACCACTAATCCTACCAACGTTTCCTCCCTCCATGGACACCCCACCACTTCCTGATATCCTTCTTGTGGCCACTATCTAACAGCTGCACGGGACAGTGGACACACACATATATTCGCCTCCTTTGCATCCATAAAATCTACACTCGATCACAAATCTCAGTAAAAATCAAGCAGCAGGATTGACCGACTTTCTTTTCCTATATGTCAAACAGTAGAAAAAGAACATTTGTGACCAAGAAGAAGAGTAAAAGGATAGGACACGAGACATGCAGCCCTTCGGAGCCAAAGGAGCCAGTGAAGGCAAGCAAACAGACTTTTTGCTGCTCGCCTGCTTGTCCCTTTCTTGGCCGGTTGCCGCAAGCCTACAACGTATGCCACATCGCCACACCTCCCGCCGCGCCCCACGGCCTCTTATTAGAGCAGCGCCCCCGCTCGTATCTCTTTCTTCTCTGCACAACATCCGCCCGAGAACCTAGTACAGCTCCCGTCTTGCATCTCCTTCACCCAGGTCTCGTTCTTGCGAGCTCCTCGCCTCTGCGGATCAGTCTGCACTCTGCGCTCAAGGTGAGGTTCAGTCTTCAGTGTCTCAGCACCGAATCTGTTTCTTGTGTGGCTTTCTCTTGCAGGAATTTTGCATTTGAGATTGTGTTGTCTTTGATTTCTCGCGGTTAAGCGCTCTGAATTCTGAAGGTGGGGGATGAGGATTTCTAGGGGGAAAACAGGGTGTTTGCATCCTACTGCTTTTATGTGGATTGCAAGTTTACTTCCTGTGACATTTCGGTTGTCCCGTACAGGATCATCCGTGACCTCCCCCCGTACCAACATTCCCTTTTGCCCTTTTTCTCTGATTAGTTTCGTCAACCACAATACGCATCTGTAAAGTGGCTTTTGGACTGAATTTTCCTTTGTGGTTCTGGTTGATCCATATCAATCGGCAAGTGGGTGGTTGTTCCTATGTGGCGTGTACCTGACACGGCCTAGTGCATCTGGCATATGCGTTTCAGGCTTTTGCCGGCTTCCCTGGTGCCGGTCTTGTACCATCTGGTTTTCAGGGCACATGCGTTTTCTCAAGGAACGTGTTACAACTTGCACGGTCTCTGGTCTTTACTCCTTTTTATATTGCCTCAGAGTGGATCGAGCCATTCTGTTTCGGAGATGTCTGGTCATTTTATATCATTTTATCAGGTGAAGAGTGTTCGCGATATGCGTGTAGTAAAATTTAGGAATGACAGACAGATGGGCCCTTTTTCACTCCTTGAAAGAATGACACAAGAACATACTTAACTCGAATGTTAGGAATTGAACATATAACTGTTACAGTGGTTTATTATTGCCCGCCAGTTTCTTGCTCTTGGTTATGAGAGGGGGCATCGATGTTTACGTTCTAACTTCCGAAGTTTATTTGGACCAGTGTACTAGTAACCAACAGCTATTTGATGTATCACTATTTTGTTCATTTCTTTTAGAGATCTGTTGAACGCTACGCTTGATCCTCTCTGCAATAGACATTCATACCAGATATCGTTATTTTAGTGAGATCAATGTTAACATAGGGTTAATCTAGTGTGCGATTGTTGTGTCATGTTGTCTCAGTTTCCTCCAACTTTACCATCGATATTCGGCCAAAATGAATCTCTTCGTGTCACCTTATTTTTGTCCTTTTTCGTGTGATATTATCCAGTTTTTCAAGATACTAATTCAAAGGATTGGTTTGTTGAACAGTACCAGGTGTAAAATACCTTCAAGTTGTATAGGGGCTTCCTTTGTTGGAAGATGTACAAGGCTAAGAGAGCTGCATTATCACCCAAGGTGAAGCGTCGTGTTGGGAAGTATGAGCTCGGACGGACCATCGGGGAAGGCGCCTTTGCAAAGGTCCGGTTTGCGAAAAACACTGAAACAGGAGAACCTGTTGCAATCAAAATCCTTGACAAGGAGAAAGTTCAGAAGCACAGGTTGGTTGAACAGGTCAGTATCAAGCAATTTTTTTTGAAGACCACGCAGTAGTTTCTTTACATCCTTTTATCTGTCCATATCATGATTCATATATCAAAACTAAGTTAACTGAAAATAAAGTGGTCAAAAGTCTTATGCTCCCTCCAGATAAACTGTGAAAAGTTCAGTCTACTGTCCAAGGCAACAGATGCAAGCAAATGGCTTACAATTCGGTCTTTATTGAATTGTGTGCGTAATTGCAATCTGTGCTTTTATTTTGTCATCAAAGTTCACTACCATCACTTAACATCTCTATATCAAAGGAGCATCGTGGAGAAAGAATTTTTCTTCCTTGTATGTTGCCGTGCCTGAATGGGAGCATAGGAAGATGTAACCTCAATTAAGAAATGATTCTAGGACTACATATTTGCATCACATCGAGATCCATCCACATGGTGATCTTCCAGTTGAAGTCATACTACCAACTCAGTATGTTCTCCTGGTGCGTTCCGCTGTTTCTAATTGTTGACTGAAGCTTACAAAATACATGGCTTCCGTTTATACATTTCAGTAAATGGTTCTTGCAGTGCCCTAATCTGGGTGCCCAGCTCCTCGGTTCTTTTTTAATAGACTTCACTGTTCATTTTCTTGTAACCATACAGTTAATAGTTCTCGATCAGGCAGATACTTTCATTAGCAAAAAAAAAAATCATAACATGTATTTTTGTTCAATATGGTCCCCAGGAATGCCTATGCTTGTTGGATGCGTTTTCTTAAGAAAAAATCACACTACGAACTTGATACCATTTGCTGATACCACCCTTAATTCAATGCAGATTAGGCGTGAAATTTGTACCATGAAGTTAATAAAGCATCCACATGTTGTTCGACTGTATGAGGTAAGCTCCAAAAAAGCAATCCGCTCTTCCAGTATATCACTCAATACTTCATGGAAAACATTTTTGTTTAGACCAGAAATATATTTCATTCTCTGGTACCCTTTGGCTAAATTTTACCCTCTTCCTCAGGTGATGGGAAGTAAAGCAAGAATTTTCATTGTTCTTGAATATGTTACTGGTGGAGAACTTTTTGAAATCATTGTAAGTGCAAACGCATCTTACATTTGAAACAAATTACAGCGTTATACAGTAGACAAATGGCTCTCTTTTAGAAAAAGGAATATGTATTAATATTAATACTTTTCAGCTCTGCACCGATGAATGCATATATGTCACTAGACAAATGATTTGAGCATGATCAGTTTTTGACTGATTCTTTTTGCTGTTGTGCAATTATTTCACAATCAGGCTACTAATGGAAGGCGCAGTTGATTCCTGCCACAGTAGGGGAGTATATCACAGAGACTTGAAGGTAAATCTTTAATTTTCTTCTTGCGGTTGTTCTATAATAAATTATAGGCACAGAAGTGCAGAAAAGTGACATGTTTATGCTTAACCTGCTCTGCAGTTAGAGAACTTGCTGCTTGATGCTGCTGGAAATCTCAAAGTATCTGATTTCGGTTTAAGTGCTTTAACCGAGCAAGTGAAGGTATCATTACAGTTCTGGTAAATTCTCAATAATAGTTACCACTTTTTTGTTCTCTTGTTGACTGTATTTCGTTTGTCACAACTCTTTTATCTCTAGGCTGACGGTCTACTTCACACAACATGTGGAACTCCGAACTATGTTGCTCCTGAGGTATTTTTTTTACTTTATAATATATAACAATCGTTGTTGAATGCCAAGATGGAGGGTATGATGGTGCAACTGCGGATGTCTGGTCGTGCGGAGTAATCCTTTTTGTTCTTCTTGCCGGGTATTTACCTTTCGAGGATGACAACATCATCGCCCTATATAAAAAGGTAACAGCAATGAGAAATAGTGACAAGAAAAAAGGGCCAAAAAGTTTTTGTTTATTAACTCTTAATATTCCCTTTGCAATGACAGATCTCTGAAGCTCAATTTTCCTGCCCCTCTTGGATTTCTGCCGGAGCTAAGAGCCTTATCACCAGAATTCTTGATCCCAATCCTACCACAGTAAGTATTTTATAATATTTCATCATTGTTACGAAAATGAGTCTAGCTAACCGTATATGAAAACAACATCTATGATCACATATGTTGCAAACCGGAAATCTTTCCTTTTTCTAGAATGCAACACCAGAAATAAGCCTCTGTCTTCTCTTTGATATTTCGATGCCTAGGAGCTTTTTTTTTCCATCCCAACTTACCTGTAATTTTTTTAAATGTTGTTCAGCGGATCACCATTGCTCAGATATTGGAAGATCCTTGGTTTAAAAAGGGATACAAGCCTCCAGTTTTTGATGAGAAATATCAAACTAGCTTGGATGATGTCAACGCTGCTTTTGGAGACTCAGAAGTGAGTCAAATGGACCTGTTTACTGTTTTTAAACATTTAGCATTATTTGTAGGAATTTAGCGATTAACTGTGCTTATTTGGTATGTTTACCAGGACCAGCATGTGAAAGAAGAAACTGAAGATCAGCCAACCTCAATGAATGCATTTGAACTGATTTCACTAAACCAGGCACTGAATCTAGACAATTTGTTCGAGGCAAAGAAGGTAAGATACATTCTGCTGTGATTGCATATTTTATAAGCTAGTACAAATCATTACAGTGAACTCATTTCTTTTTTTAAATAATTATAGGAATATCAGAGAGAGACAAGATTCACCTCACAATGTCCTCCAAAGGAAATCATCACAAAGATTGAAGAAGCTGCAAAGCCACTTGGATTTGACGTTCAGAGGAGAAAATACAAGGTATTCCTGCCGGTTGCTTTGTATACAGAAACTTCTCTTCCTATTTTCAACTTATGCCGTAAAATATGGCCTGAATATCAGACACTTGTTTTATTTGCGTCCAATATCCAATTCATTGTTGAGAAATAAAACTCTTACTACCATCTTCCATGCTTAAGTCCTAACAATTTTGTATGTTTTGTTCTTTCCAGATGCGGATGGAGAATCCGAAAGCAGGTAGAAAAGGCAATCTAAATGTCGCAACTGAGGTAAGTGAAAACACCTTTCCCCTTTTTTTTTTAGAAAAGTAGTCCACACATTGAAGAATAATCAGTCATTCAAGATTCTTTGTTTGAATGGCCACATTTAGGTCTTCCAAATAGCCCCGTCCCTACACGTAGTTGAGCTCAAGAAAGCGAAGGGAGATACACTGGAGTTCCAAAAGGTATTACTAATCTTGAGTAATTTTGTCACATGATCCTTCTCTCTATAATCAGTTCCTTAAACTGAAGATTGACGCATTGTACCTAAATTAATATTGCTGCACAACAGTTCTACAGAAGTCTATCGACCCAACTGAAGGATGTGGTGTGGAAGTGCGACGGCGAGGTCGACGGCAACAGCGCGGCTGCATGAAGCAGTTCCGGCGCCAGTTTTCCCCTGTACATATTTCCTTCTCCGGATGATCGATGTCCATCGCAGAGTCAGTTTTCCGCAAGCAAGTTCGTTCGTTCGTTGATGCCGAGCAAGCTCCGATGAAACAACCGTCGTGAAAGGCTGTTGCGGAAGAGCTTACCGGCGCGTTTTTTAGTTCATTCATTGTCTGGAAGCAGATGGAATGGTAGCCACAAGGCTGTAGTGGTAGTGCTGTAGGTTTGTAATGAGGTGCATCAGATATTGTAAGGGAGTACCGACTGTCAGTTCAAGCCCCCTAAATAAATTTATTTATGGCGTTGTACTTTGAATAAACTATGTATGAGGTGAACACAGTTAGCTTGTGTGATCGTGCCCTGGTCCTTGTGGCAATTGAGCTAAAACTGAAAATATGCGGTGCTTGGAAGTTCTGTAGCTTTGTAGATTTCGTGAGTGGTGTTTGTACCTGGCTCTGAAGCATGCAACAGCTACCTTTGCGTCTGCTGTCGAAAGGCGGAAAGGGTGAAGGACCAGCAGGCAGCAGAACTCGAAGACTGACTCCCGCCAAAAGCCTCGGCACCGTTCAGAGAGAGCCCACGAGACGGCGGCGGCCGGCATGCGATGCGCGCAGCCACACCATAGTCCACTGGGCTTGGCCTGATTCCCACCAGCTGATCTATCTGACCTGCCATCTCCCTGGGCCTGATGCTCAAAAAAAAATCTCCCTGGGCCTGCGTTGATGTTTTTTTTTTTGATGGTTGCCATAGCCTGTAGGCATCATTATGCAACCAGGAGCTGAAAGAAGTGCATGTAGGGTGCTCGTAGATGAAGACAGACTCGACTCTCCAACGAGGAAAAGGGGCGCAGATGCAGATAGATGCAACCAGCTCGCTGAAGCCGCAGCTAGGGCTAGACAGCCGGCTCGGCTCGGCTCGGTCCAGCTCGTTAGGATAACGAGCTGGCTCGGCTCGGCTCGTTATCTTGACGAGTTGAAATGTTGGTTCGGCTCGGCCAGCTCGTTAAGCTTGCTGTTTGCCTCAAGCATCTTTGTCGTGACTTAAGAAACAAGGTTACGACCACACCGTCGGGTACATCATCACGCTCTTGAGCACGGCGACGTGTCGGGCAGAAAGGCAGAGGCTGACGTCGCGGAGGTCGTCGCGGTCGATAAGTGACGGGGGCTGGTGACGTGGAGGAGCCGGCACCACCACACAAGCGGAGTAGGGAAAGGGGCAGCACCGCCCGGCTTGAGCCGTCGCGCGTCACATCACCTATCCGCGTCTTGGATCTTGACTCGGTTCTCTTTCATCGTCACCATGGTCGTAGAAAGAGCGGTGACGAAAACGATCTCGTGCTCACCATGAGCTTTGCCGCTAATGGCTGCAACGTCGATGACGGAGGAGAAGGGAGAGGCGAGTGCTGCTATGAGAGAAAGGAGGCACCGACAACCTCGCGGATCTCCTTCGGGTAAGCTCACAAGTGGGCGGCGAGAGAGCAGGGTGACGGACCAGCAAGACAGGTGATACAACTCGCAAACGAAGCGAGGCAGGTGCACGATGGAGACTTGAGAGGAAGCAAGATGTGGTGGTGTCTCGATTTGGAAAAAAGGATAAGGTGTGAAGAGAGAAGAGGGGACCGAGAAGTGCTGGCCTGTTGAGACTTGCTGGCTCGTTTGGCTTGCGAAGGCTCACGAGGCAGCTCGTTAAACATAACGAGCTACAAAGCTGGCTCGACTCGTTGAAAGAAGTAAACGGGTCGAGCCAAGCCAGTCACGAGCCGAGCCGAGAGAACGAGTCACGAATTTTTTGTCCAGCCCTAGCCGCAGCACCGCCCTATGACCGTGTTAGTCACGAACAAACCAAACAAGTCGAGCCGAGCCAGTCACGAGCCGAGCCGAGCTAACGAGTCACAGAGTTTTTCGTCCAGCCCTAGCCGCAGCACCGCCCTGTGACCGTGTTAGTCACGAACAAACCAAGCCATTATGCGAAGCCTCCCTCAGTCGCTCTCCATACTACAGGGACCCACCCCTCACACAGAAAATAGGACAATCCAGCTACACAATTAGTTGTGTTTAAGGAATATGAACCACCTAGCAGGCAGCATCTTCTTTGCAACTTGACCAGAACCGGGCCAAACTTCACCAAACATTACGTTGATTGTAAATGCTGCACATGCGACCGGAACTTTCAAACCAGCATTTCCACATGCTTTCTGACTTTATATGGACATCCTTTGATAACAGAATATTCCTCACCAAAGCATACACCGGCATCTGTGATCTGACCAGAGAAGAAAGCAAATACACCGGTACCAAAGGAGTCGAGCAGATTTGATGAACAAATAGAACTAAAAACGGATTCAACCGCAATCCGGGTCCAGAACAAGCAAAGCCTTACAGATTCACACAGGAAGCAAGAGGTTCGACGACACACTGGGGATAGGGGGACTTCAAATGTTCAGCAGCTACAGCTAGTACGGGTTCTTCAGGGAAGACAAAGGAAACAAGAGCTGCATTCCTTACTAATACGCAATGCACGGTTTCCTCCTTCCGGTCGGGATACACCATCACAGCGGCTCACTTGGCCATCATCACCTTGACGAACTCCTCATAGTTGATCTGGCCATCGCCGTCCACATCGGCCTCGCGGATCATCTCGTCGACCTCCTCGTCGGTTAGCTTCTCGCCGAGGTTGGTCATGACGTGGCGAAGCTCGGCAGCGGAGATGAAGCCGTTCTGGTCCTTGTCGAACACCCTAAAAGCCTCCTTGAGTTCTTCCTCAGAGTCGGTGTCCTTCATCTTGCGAGCCATGAGGTTGAGGAACTCGGGGAAGTCGATGGTGCCGTTGCCGTCAGCATCAACCTCGTTGATCATGTCCTGAAGCTCAGCCTCGGTGGGGTTCTGACCCAATGAACGCATCACAGTTCCCAGCTCCTTTGTTGTGATGCAACCTGTCCCATATACAACAGAGATCAACTTTACATTGAGAACTCAATGATTCACCACTTTGAATATTTTATTAGCCATCTCACTATGCAGTCAAAGTGACAGTAACATGTCAACAATGTCAATCCAAACCTGATAAAGATCATGAAAAAAATCATTCAAAATTGCAATGTCTAGCTGTATTACATGATTCACGACGTGGATGATCAGCAAACTATTTGTCCATTTGCTGCCTTACAGCTATACTCAATATATTCAAGTGTCATTCAAACTGACCAGCTTGCAGCACTCCTATTCGATTAATACATACTAATTCAAAATATGCTTTCACGATCATGCCAAAAACACGTTAATGCCAATTCACGGTGTCATGATAATTTACCCAAAAACACTAAGCAGAGAATTCAAACAGGCCCAATTCCACTATAACCCAACCAACACAGTTACCTCCATTGATTCAGATCCTTGGACCTAAGAACCTCCATTTACACTTACCATGGCAAATTTAGTCACATGTAAAATTACAGGCATCAGGCACAACTCATAATGGCAGCCGAAAGAGGGTAGCCTAGCGCCCATGAACAAACCAACCCCCAATATAACCCGACTTTAGTCCCATGTAAAATTCCAGGTATCAGGCACAACTCATAATGGCAGCTGAAAGACGGTGGCCTAGAGCCCACGAACAAGCCAACCCCAATATAACCCGACCGATCTGGATGAAGCATACCTACCTACTGCCCAGTGCCCACAAGCAGAACGACCCAACCCAACCAAGGCAGGAAGACTCCGAGGAGCCAGCCTGCCTAGGTCCACAGCCGGGCCGGATCTAGAGCCAACTTCCTCGCCACATCTGGACCTGAGACGAGGCGTTCCCCAATCACGTCGATCTAGATCCCTTTCCGGGAGTCGCTCGACGAGATCTCTACTTGCGAGCGGCCGCGCATCGCAGACGTGCCGCCGCTTCGCACACCGCTGGGTGGACGGACGGAGCGAAATTTTGAGGCGCGCACGCTTAACACGAGATCTTAGACATTCTGGACCGTACCACGAGCAAGGACCAAACATATACCGATTTCGTACGAGAACATACGAGTGTTACGCGGCAGCTACGAGTCAAGAGTACGGCAAAGTATAGACAGATCGCAAAAGCGGCAGCAACAGCGAGATGAAGAGGGAGGTAGGGAACCGAGCCGTTCTTACCATCGCCGTCCTTGTCGAAGAGGCTGAACGCCTCCTTGAACTCGGCGATCTGGTCGTCGGTGAGCTGGTCCGCCATGGCCTCGTCGAAGCTCTCTCTCTCTCTCTCTCTCCTCCTCCTCTAAAGAGCACGGGGGGCCCGAACGAACGAGCGGTGGCGGGGCGCTGGCCGGAGAGATCAGGAAGTGAAGGGGAAGGCGACCGGAGGCTGGGAGCGATTTGAGGGGGGCGGGGGAATTTCGCCGGACTTTATACGCGCACGCGCTCCGTCCCCTCCGTTCCGCCGTCCACCCCCCCGGTTAACGTCGCGCCGCGAATTCCCCAAACTACCCCTCCCTACCTCTCTGTCTAATCATGATGCTGCCGCTTGGCCCCAGGCTGGACTGACACGATGCCAGTGTGCCGCGGGGCAGAGGCGGTCGCTTGATCGAGACATGGGCGCCATGCGATGGCCGGAGATGCGGTGATCTGGCGTGTACTTTGGATGTTTTGTTTAAGAGCATTTGGGCAAGACATGTTGTCAACATCGTGTGCATGCGTGCGATGTTGTGGTCGGATCTAATCGTGCTACGCATCGAAATGGTGTTGTCTGATCTGAAAAGGGCCTTCTAGAGGTTACCTCAATCCCAAGTCCAAAGGATAATTCAAAATTATCGCCGAGGAACATTGATGCTACTAAAAAATGATGAGGGTGCACGCCGTTTCAACACTCGCAAATGCCATCTCTTACCATGAGGACATATGTTCGTGTGGTGCATAGCCTTTTATTCTTCGGGTATCAAAGCTCTATTTTTCCTTGTTTGATCCCAAAATGTGCATTTTGTGCCATGTTGCCAGGCCATCGAACAAAACCTTATTGTTCTCAAGAAGAACATTAATGCCATCCATTGATGGAGCTAAGATCATAACGTAGTAGTAGAAAAGACGGAGGTAAGTATTTTACATAGTTTCCACATCTTGCATGGGCTTAACAAAACTTAATGCAAATTATTGACAAGTAGTGATAGCAAACTTTGAAGCACGAGGAGAAGGTGGCCATAACATTCTTTTTTTAAAAGGAAGACCATATAGAAGATACTAGGTCTCAGCGAAGTGATGTTCGATTCGAGTAGGGAAAAATTAAGGATCGACTGTATTTTTTTCATCACTACTTTAACTCTGTAAAGTAAAAAAAAAAGTCAACCAGAGGACATCTTTGTCTAACTTAAAGTAGAATAGTTTGACTCTAAAATGCTCCTTATATACGAAACTTTTATAATTGACCATTCAATTGGTTGGGGCTATTAAAAATAAGTCTCTAATGGATGCGCACAAACTCAGCAAAAAAAACTTATTAGGCTTTGTTTTTAAAAGGATACTTTTGATAAGCGCGTCACTACTCGTACGACCTTGTAACTGTAACTCACAACAACTTGAGATAAACCGGTTTGCTTGATAGTTTAACGACTTACATGGGTAATTTTATTCGAAGCATTTTATTAACAGTACGGAATTTCTGTACCAAGAGAAACGGCAGCCAAGCATCAAGGGCAGGTCTGTGAATTCCAGGAACATGCAGCCACGTGGAACAAGCCATCAACTGCCCCACGACTTCCGACCAGGGAGGCTGCATGTTCCAGTTTTCCAAGCGGCGGAATTACCGCTCTGCCCTCAACGCGGTTTCTACGCGGAGCGTTCGCCTTTTCTCTACGCGTGTATTTTCGAGTGCTCTAACCGTTAACCTACCCTTCTTGTTTTTTCATCAAAAAAAAGTACCCTTCTTGTTTTGGGTTCGTTTCGCCATGGGCCTGAGGCCTACTCACAAAACTTTTGAGCCCGGTGCATTTGTCTAGTGCACTGGTAACTTCTAGCTTCACTTTGATCATGCTTCGAGTTTCGAGGAACAGAAAGACCATGCACCATCCATGCAGTGGCAGAGTTGAGATTGCTCAGCTGGGCATTCATTTTTTGACTGGGCATTCATTTTTCAATACTTTTGAGGATGAGTATTCATTTTTATTCAGGATTTTTAAGTAATATTTAGCCTATGTTTAGAATTTTTTGGCATTCATATGAATGCCATGAATCATAGCCAGCTCCGCTAGTGCATCCATGGCGGTCGGCAGAGTCATCATCAGCTTGCTCCCTTGCTTTTAACCTTTTCGAAAAGCCTGCACCGATATGGATTGGATTGCTTCTCGCCTTCTCGGGCACCAGCAAGGAAGCTTGGGATCTGGTCAAGGTGAAATCCGATGCCCGAGCTCCGGATGCCACCAATCATGGCGGCTCACCCGGTGAAAGTGCCTGCGCCCAGTGGCCGAGTGAATCGATAGGAAGCATGCTTTTGCGAAAGCGAGCATAGTGGCCCGGTTCGTGTCTGTCTTTCTTCTGCGGTTCAATTGGGGCCGGGCGGCCGGCCGGATCTACTAGGCTGGGGAGAAGTCTTGAACTGGGCTGGACTGCTTACATAACCTTTTCGCTTTCCATTTCTTTGTTTCTCGAGGATCATCCAAGATCAGGTTAGCTTTGGATCGCCAGATCTGTCGATCTTTGCTGCAAAGAGGAGGACCAGAGACCGTGTGTACGAAATTTGGGACCTTGCTTTGCTCCTAATTCATGACATGTAGTCATGTACAGCCATCAGACGCATTGCTGAAAGCCTGAAACTAATGACCAAGTCATCGTCGTGTTAGCTGAATGGAATGCTCTTACCGTGCTAGCGTGGGCCCCCCTATCAGTCAAGTGCTATCAAAGAGAGGGAACTAAATGGGGACAATGCTCATATGATCGGGGGTAACTGCCTATCGGTTCTTGAGGATGTAGGCATCTCGCGAGATCATGTCAACCGGTTCGTCGTCTTCCTTTGCTTGTGACGATACTCCCATACAACAATCATTCGATCTACGTATGCATAACCAGGAGCACAGTAGCTGCAGTTGGCACTTGGCAGTTGTACATGCACGCCGTGTCTCAGTTCGATGACAGGACAGCGTTTGGGCGATTCCTGCGTCGTAGGGGAGTACGCGCTACAGGCAGCTAGGGGCGCGCGTCCTGCCCTCTAAAATCTAAAATTTAGAGGGGTTTAAACAAAATTTTTTTGTCTTAAACAAAGTTTAATTACAAAACTAAGTGCAGAACCTCCGGTCTAAATCACGAGACGAATTTAATAAGGGTAGTTAAGACGTGATTAGACGATGGTTACTGTAGCATTACTGTAGCAAAACATAGCTTAATTAGGTTTATTAGTTTCGTCTAGTAAAGATGTACCTATCTATAAAAAGGTTTTGTCTGTAGACTTTATTTAGTCCTAGATTTTTTTTGTTTAGAGGCTCTAAAAAGCGCGCCCTAGGAGTATTTTTTGGCGGGAACGGCGCGGTAAAACGGTATGGACCCTGAATCGGAGGACAGGGTGCAGGCGGAGGACGAAGCAGGGGCTACTCATAGCCTGTAGCCTACACTGCACGAACAGAGGATTTTCAATCAGCCCTAGTAGCCCCTGCCCTGCATGCGCGCTAACTCCCACGCGAATTTCAGACTTCCGAAATTCAGGCATGGTTCAATCAGCTGCCCCCTTTCTTGCCCATCTCGCAATCTGTCCGCATCCAATTTTCAGACTTCCAAATAGGAGTAGGAGTAGAAGCAGGAGCAGGAGTAAACAAAATTCAGAACAAGATTCAAGCAAAAACCAGGAATGATTCCACGAATGGCGAACAACCTTGCTCAAAATTCCCCAACTGGTACACTGTACTGCTATTCTACCACTAAACCCTTCTCCAGTTCTCCTGGTACTACTACTGTCGCATCAATTACTAATCCGGCCGGGACCTCGTCTGCTTGCCATCACTTTTATTGATTACTTCACCTACACCGACGCCACGGCGAATCCATTCTTTCAATGCCACTGCTACGATCACCGGTCGCTTTATCAGGTGGAGAGAGTAGCTGGAGCTGGACTGGCCTAGCGATCGACTGACACCCACGGTGCCGCTGCAGCAGCAGTGAATTCCTCTCGTACTCAGACCTCAGGCCATTGACCTGTCTCAGCACATGCAACGCACGAGAGAGAGAAAAAAAAAAACAACCCGAGGAACTGACGGGAAAATCCCGCACGACACGACCATCACAAGTCGCAACTTAGAAGCACAATCTCTTCCTGCACCCGCCGCCGAGGCCGTGGCCGTGGCCGGACAGCGCGAGCAGCTCGGACACGACGTCGCCCACCAGGTCGTGCAGGACGGCGCGCTCCAGCGCGGCCGCGACCAT
>LAPY01000074.1:265053-279502 GCA_000970635.1 Eragrostis tef | reverse complement strand
TTGTGGTGCTGCACGCTCAGCTTGCTGTCCATCTCGATCAACGACGACTTGATCAAAGCAGCAAGATCGAAGAGCCAACGACTTGCTTACGTAGCTAGAATACGTGCGTTCTCAACTACAACGATGAATCAAGGAAGCAAGAAGAGCAGCTGGTTATTGTTCGCATCGATCATGAGCTTGAGATGAGGTGGGGGGTTTTGGCCGCGCCGCGCACGCCTTATATAGATGCTGTGGCGCCGCAGGATTGATAGTGAGATGATTGCTTTTGTTCCAGTCATTAGCGCCTCCGTGGCCAGGCGATGGGGCCCCTGCAGGTTTCCGGGAATCTGCGAACTGCTGCTAGTTATCTTTTTTTCTTGGCAGGTATTTTGGCACATGGCGCTTTTTTATCAATAATTTTCGGTGGTGGGGGTACGGTCATAGGTGTGACGGTTTCTTGCTTGTTATCGCTGCTCAGCTCGCGCGATCAGGTTGAAAAAGTTGGTGAGATCAATCGGCCGAGGACCTGCTGGATAGAGAGCGAGAGAGAAGGTTCCCCGAAGACGGCGCGCAGGAGATGTTGACATGGGTGGTGGTGGCGATGTTACGGGCTCGGCTCGCTCGTTCGTTCCAGCACGGGACTGTTAAAATATTTATTTACTTCTCGTCGTTATATCCATAAAAAGCCGGCCGGGATCGATGCATGTCGTCCTCAAACAAGGTTTCGATTTCATGTCGCGTTGGAGCCCTACAGGAGTCGTCGGTCTTCCGGTCCACGTACGACTCCATCGATCGCAGAAATTAATCGCCCGTTTGACGTAGCAAGGTCGCCAGAAGCGATCGACGTGTCACTCTTCTCGTTACGGTGTCTCTGTATGCGCATCAGCGTCTGTTCACATAGGATCAACTAGCTTGAAGGCGCGCGCATGCACGTGCGGGGGATTTTTCGCCCGGCCAAGTCACTGAAGCATTTGAACTGGAAGTAAACTGCGTGGAACGTGGATGCGCGCGTTTCTTGCTGTGTGTCCAAAACATGCAAATCGCATTCAAAGAGAGAAAACCCCTCAAATCAATTACTAAAGCGTTTACCTAGGAAGCGCGTGCACGTATTTGTGCTTTCTGACCTGCACATTCACACCCTAGCAGTTTGACTTTATTGTAAATTATCGAGCTAGCTAGAGATCAGTTCAAAGGAAGCTTAAATATTTCACCATCTGAACCACCGAGGTGTACCATATCTTCAAGCAGACCAAATTTTGTACTACGATCTAGCAAGTAGCCTGTGCTGTACGATCCAGCGGTACATGTGGCAGTTGCGCCACCATGCATGCACTTAGTCCTTGCATGATAGTTAATTACTAAATTTTTTATGACAACTACATGTATGCATATCATCCACCTGATATATCATCCGTTTCGTTGGAGCATGTATTACTCAGTCCCCCGTCCCCCATAGGATATGTTAACTATAGGTCAGACACCCATGTTGTAGCTTGGTTGAAATGGTGTAAATTAAAAACATAAAATGTCTTCGCGTAGGCGCGTAAACTTATAGCTATATGACCAGAGATCATCAGATTCATCGCATCCACATATATTGTACTGATATATAAAGGACTTACCAGAGTTTGATTGGATCCAAAAGTCTACCTTAACCGATCGAGCAGACACGCGCCACCCCAGAACCTCCTATGACGCATGCAGTGATGAACCGATCGATCAGCGCCACCTCCGACCGTCCGAAGAGAATGTGTTGATCCGATCAATCAGAAGCAACGAAAATAACAAATCATTTCTGGTCCAAGATTGCGTCTCCTCTCCGTTAATAAGTTTTGCGTTCTTCCATCATCTTGGTTACGCATGCATGTACCTCGCACTTTCTGCTGCTGCCACGGCCGGCCAGTCAGCTCCACGCAATGTCAAAATGCTCAAGATCAATCGTCTTCCGCGTTGAATGAAAACATTATGCATGACATCTTGTATGTACAAGACCAAAAACCGTAAATAAAACACTTTCAGTACGCGTAACTGGCGACACGTTTCGATGGATGTTCATGAGGTGGCGAGTGGCGAGGTAAGTGTGGCGCTGTTGCGCCTACCGTCTTCATCATCTCGGTAAGGCGATCAACGGAAGAGTGATGAGCAAGGAAGTAACATACAGGAAGCCACGGCTGGAAGAAGACAGGAGTATTTTTTTTTTGGCGATTAGAAGACATGAGTAATTAAAGTGGCAGCAGGATACTCACGAATGGAGGTACATCGCTATTGCTAGCAACAACCGTTTACAATGGGAATCTGTCCAGGTTGAAAAAGTTGGTGAGATCAATCGGCCGAGGACCTGCTGGATAGAGAGCGAGAGAGAAGGTTCCCCGAAGACGGCGCGCAGGAGATGTTGACATGGGTGGTGGTGGCGATGTTACGGGCTCGGCTCGCTCGTTCGTTCCAGCACGGGACTGTTAAAATATTTATTTACTTCTCGTCGTTATATCCATAAAAAGCCGGCCGGGATCGATGCATGTCGTCCTCAAACAAGGTTTCGATTTCATGTCGCGTTGGAGCCCTACAGGAGTCGTCGGTCTTCCGGTCCACGTACGACTCCATCGATCGCAGAAATTAATCGCCCGTTTGACGTAGCAAGGTCGCCAGAAGCGATCGACGTGTCACTCTTCTCGTTACGGTGTCTCTGTATGCGCATCAGCGTCTGTTCACATAGGATCAACTAGCTTGAAGGCGCGCGCATGCACGTGCGGGGGATTTTTCGCCCGGCCAAGTCACTGAAGCATTTGAACTGGAAGTAAACTGCGTGGAACGTGGATGCGCGCGTTTCTTGCTGTGTGTCCAAAACATGCAAATCGCATTCAAAGAGAGAAAACCCCTCAAATCAATTACTAAAGCGTTTACCTAGGAAGCGCGTGCACGTATTTGTGCTTTCTGACCTGCACATTCACACCCTAGCAGTTTGACTTTATTGTAAATTATCGAGCTAGCTAGAGATCAGTTCAAAGGAAGCTTAAATATTTCACCATCTGAACCACCGAGGTGTACCATATCTTCAAGCAGACCAAATTTTGTACTACGATCTAGCAAGTAGCCTGTGCTGTACGATCCAGCGGTACATGTGGCAGTTGCGCCACCATGCATGCACTTAGTCCTTGCATGATAGTTAATTACTAAATTTTTTATGACAACTACATGTATGCATATCATCCACCTGATATATCATCCGTTTCGTTGGAGCATGTATTACTCAGTCCCCCGTCCCCCATAGGATATGTTAACTATAGGTCAGACACCCATGTTGTAGCTTGGTTGAAATGGTGTAAATTAAAAACATAAAATGTCTTCGCGTAGGCGCGTAAACTTATAGCTATATGACCAGAGATCATCAGATTCATCGCATCCACATATATTGTACTGATATATAAAGGACTTACCAGAGTTTGATTGGATCCAAAAGTCTACCTTAACCGATCGAGCAGACACGCGCCACCCCAGAACCTCCTATGACGCATGCAGTGATGAACCGATCGATCAGCGCCACCTCCGACCGTCCGAAGAGAATGTGTTGATCCGATCAATCAGAAGCAACGAAAATAACAAATCATTTCTGGTCCAAGATTGCGTCTCCTCTCCGTTAATAAGTTTTGCGTTCTTCCATCATCTTGGTTACGCATGCATGTACCTCGCACTTTCTGCTGCTGCCACGGCCGGCCAGTCAGCTCCACGCAATGTCAAAATGCTCAAGATCAATCGTCTTCCGCGTTGAATGAAAACATTATGCATGACATCTTGTATGTACAAGACCAAAAACCGTAAATAAAACACTTTCAGTACGCGTAACTGGCGACACGTTTCGATGGATGTTCATGAGGTGGCGAGTGGCGAGGTAAGTGTGGCGCTGTTGCGCCTACCGTCTTCATCATCTCGGTAAGGCGATCAACGGAAGAGTGATGAGCAAGGAAGTAACATACAGGAAGCCACGGCTGGAAGAAGACAGGAGTATTTTTTTTTTGGCGATTAGAAGACATGAGTAATTAAAGTGGCAGCAGGATACTCACGAATGGAGGTACATCGCTATTGCTAGCAACAACCGTTTACAATGGGAATCTGTCTGACAGATCAGGGAAGAGTTATATGAATTGACCGGCGGGGGTGAAAAGGCGAATGCCTCCTGCAACCTGGCCTGTAGCGATCGATCTCAACATATTCTACTGTTAGTCAAGGAATGCAATCCCAATATGATCTCACAAGCAACTGGGACGAAGCGCCATGGACTATGTCCCACTGCTGTCGTTACGTAAAAATCTTTGTGTAGTTGTGTGCAGGAACTGCGATAACTCGTCGCTGTTAATGGATCTGGGCCACGAAGCACTGGATATTTTTATTTCTCTTTTCTTTGGTCGTCGTGTCTTCGGCTCTCCTTCAATCTCTGTCTTCCCATGTCAATATAATATCAATCTTACTTTGCACATAAAAAAATCAGTTGTATAAACAGGAAATGAATGGGGTACTACCCGTTCCTAACTTTTCAATTTTAAGCGTATTATCCATTCCTTTAATTGTTGGGTTTGTTAGGACATGACGTGATGTCTTAATTAACTATGATATGGATCAGATCTATGATCTGCAAGTCGCTGTACGACAGTCTAGCTAGCAGCTTCAGTCAGAGAGACGATTTGGAACGGCGATCGTTGAACTGATAGGCGCTTCACCAATGAAGCTAATTAACGTCAGATACCAAAAACTAACCCCTTGCGAATCAAAGTACACCAATTACAAGTAAACGAAGCTAAGTGGCTGGGAAACAAATGAGGGAAGCTGAAAGAGACATGCCATTCGGTCCAGATCGACGCCCAAAGCCCAGCATGAAGGCATGTCAAAGTTCAAGGTTGATTGCTATCTGTTACTATATATAATCAACATTCCGAGATCTGTCAAGATCTTACAGATGTTCGTTGAGAGTTTAATTCAACTCTAACACGCCTATCATTTTTACCTATAGAGAGCTTGAATTTTTGGCACCGGTAGAGTATCACGTTCTTTCAAAGTTTTCATACATGTGCGCCTTGAGGAGGAAGGAAACAATTGGAACAAAAAAGAAAACTTGGGACCAACTCAGTATATACACAGTAAATTTCTTCGAAAATCAGTAGCGTTGTATAGAATACATAGCTTGGAGTCCATAAAGAGAACCGGGAGCCACAAATCAGTACACGCACAAGCTAAAACAAGGGAGAGGCTGACCACACATCCATTTCTTGTGTAATATGTCTGAAGCGACAGATTCCATTTCCATCCGCACGTCGTCAGACTTGCGTGCCAATGGAGTAGCTATAGTTCTGTGCAAGGTAATCCACGGTTGGTCAAGAACTGTTCAAAGCTTCTGACCGATGGAAAATGTCTACCCCCCAGACCAGTTTTCTGTCAACTACATACGACCCAAGCAGCAGCTCCTAGCTAGCATGCGGGGTGTTGGTCATCTCCTCCTTTCTGGCGAAGCATTTGATTAGCCAAGAAAAATCTTTGTAGGATGGCCGCATTATTGATCAGCAGTTCAGCACCTAACCCGTCCTTGTCATGAACGAAGCAAAGCAGTCCGGGAGAAGGGATAAGTTTGGTTGCCACCCTGTCAAACTTGCCTGACTCAGGCGTGGCTTTCAGGCGTTCGATTTTAGACGCCTGAGGCCACGATGCACGCCTGACCTTCTAGAAAGGTATATAGTAATGGTTGCTGGTCGTTCATGTCATGCTGAAGAAGGAATCCCTAGTCCCTACCCTTTTGGGGCACCGTTTTCCTGAAAAGGGTATTCCTTTCAACTGAGTGGGGGCAGGTGAGCTCTGCCGGCTGGGTTTGATTTTACCGGCCGGGCGAGTTGTGCCATAACGGGTAGCTGTTGTCTAATTGAGGCATGCTTTGGCAGAGATGTTAAAACGACTGACCACCAGGGATAAGCATCAAACTTTAACCGCTTTGAACGGTGAAAAATGATCAGCGAATTGCTGAAGGTGGTATGCACGATCGAGACGACAATCACTGCCGGCTTGGGTTGGTGATATCCGAGCGGATTCGGGAAAGAACGGTGACGTGCATGCAGTGCAGGAACAGGCCAGCTCGGAACGGCAAGTAGGTTCAGAGAAGCATCACAGTTCACATGGAAACAACCGCGCGAGAACACTCCCGGGCGTATCGTCTTTCGTCTGGACTAGCCCATCGTTTATCGGCGACCAAATTTACTCTCCGGATCGTCTCGATTTCGCCTTCAGGTATCTACAATTGCCCACCTCAATGCCTGCGGGCTGCGGCTGCACATGAGATCGCGTTTTTTAACTCGTCCGGGGCGCTTAGTTCGTGTCTAGTTTCTCAAGCTCGCTTCCCTTGCGGGCACTCCATTTCCGTGCAGCTGTAGGCCGGCAGTGTCGAAGTGTACGCGGTTGGCGAAACGCTGAAGAAATTACCCATTCGGCACCATCGGAGACCCGTGCAATTGCGGCAGAGAAGTGCATCAATCATATCGAGTCTTAGAAAAAAAAGTACAAAATTGAAAAATGGAGGTGCGGGGAATCGAACCCCGTGCCTCTCGCATGCGAAGCGAGCGCTCTACCATATGAGCTACACCCCCTTTGTGCTTGAACCTATAAACAAGAAATATATAACTTGAGATCTAGAACTGCAATTTATAGTAAAGTGGGTCACACATTACAAAAGGAGCAGATAAAGAAAAAAAAACGATATCATGTTGCAAAGAACAATATCTAGTTTTATAGGCATATGACAGATCGGGGAATTTAAACATACAAGTGTATAACGCCATAACGGTAATGCTTCCTACGTGACTCTTAGTAAATTAATGAGGTTGAGCGACCGACTAAAACTGTTTTTTATATTTTGTTTTGTTTGAACCACATGTAAGTGAGGATTTATATTTTTTTCGGCACTCGAAGTTTTATATTTTTTTCAAAACTTTTAGTAAACAATTTTTTCGAAAGAATTATTATAATTCCACACTAAATATGTAATTTGCACCAAATATTTTCTGATTTATAGTACTATAATTTAGTAAGTAACAAAAGTACGATATCCTAGATAATGGTAGCTAGAAAGCTGTTCACATACCCTCTCCGATTGAAAGACGTGAACATTCTGTTCGGAGGTATACTTCAAAATTTATGTTGCCCATTTGGTCCAAAGGTCAACATTTTGTAACGTGAGGGAGTAAGGTGCACCCAGTTGATACACAACCGTACTGCTGGAGTGTTTAGTTTATGGGTCGCACGAAAGGTGTGATGTCACGGAGCGGTGCCGTCTTTCTGAATTCACTGTGGAGAAAACCCGGGCATCGGCCCTCCTCTATTTTTTTGTTGTTGTTTATCCCGTTCGATGATCTCTTTATACATAATTTTATCTCAGGTTTCATAAACAACACATAAAATTAAAATTATTGCATTGAAATTAGTCAAAACATATTATATGTTTTTTCTTTTAATAAGGGTTTTAATAAACCTTTATATATATATAATATCGTGTCATGTCATCTATTTTATTGATGTGACACTTTATGATAATGAAAAGCCTATTAAGTCCAGACTTAGTTTAGGATCCAAACAAACATGACTACGCTTTAGACCTTTAAACTTTAGCCAACGAAACTTTAGATGAGAAAATATTTGGTGCAAACAACGAAGCATACCTGGATTAGGTCCAATGCCACTGGTTGAGTCAGGCGCCTCGTTTGGTTCACTTATGCAGCGAACACTATGTATGATCTCAGCGGTAGGCGACGTGGTCGTCGACAACGAAGCGTCAGTAGTGACTTCGTCAATCTTGATGATTTGTTGGCTCAGTCTTCGAAGATGCTCATAAAAATACGGTTTATGTATGTGCATTTATAAAGATAAGTATGTGTGCGTTCTGAGTATCTGAGTTGAACTGTGCAATAAAAAAACATACTATGCATGAGATGAAAAACAAAACACCGAACGACATAATCACCATAATTGAGATCCTTGTTCCGCTGGTTTAGGTCAGTGCACGTAACTAGCTCGCCGGGCGGAAGTTCAGCCAGACGCGGATGCTTGAGATGAGGGGTAAGTGAGAACAGTCGCTGTTGACTGGGATTACGGCAGTGAAATCAGATCCACAATCTACATGGCCGAATTGAATGTTTTTCTTTTACTTTTAAATATTGTTGTTCTCTCATGCGACATTATAGAACAAAGAACGAGCCATCCATGATTCGATCTGAAATGTTAAAATTGAATGAACTCGAACGGAGTACGTGTTGAGGCTGGGCAAACAACGGCGGAGAACTGGGGAGGCGTGGAGCTCCCAAATGGCTCCAGCAAAGATTGAAGATGAAACACACCCGTAGTGTTGTAGAAGCTCCAGAAATCAAGGTGTTTGCTGCAAAAGGGCGAAGTAAACCGGACAAGGCAGCCGTCTAAACGGGCCGCGTTGGATCGAAATCGGGTGGACATTGTTTGTTGTTTGCTCCTTTGTAGGAGTACCAAATAGGGCATTTGCACCAAAAATATTTTCGCACTTTGACCCATCTAAATTATCGCCTTAACCGACGCCACCGCGATTGGTGAGCACTGACCCCAGCGGCGTGAACGTTTGCTCGTTGACTGCAATCTCAGCTAGAACTTCCCCTAGCTGCTCATTCTCTCCCTGCTCTTTCCCTTCCCGTTCCTCTTGCTCGAGGGGTCGAGGGAGACTAGCGGCTCCGGCGGCGCGCCCCCTCCGTCCCCAGGTGATCTTCTTCCCCAACCTCTAGAGAATCTTCCCCCTTCCTTTTGTAGTCGATGGTTAGGCTGGACGTAATGGTGATGGGTCGATCCCTGCATCCCAATCGGGGATGATGTGGGGATTGGGAGGGGAATTCTCATCTCTGGGGGGAGAGGGGTCTCTCTGCTCTGCTGGCGTTAGGTAGGCCGGCTGCCCTACCTCGCCCAGTTGCTCGGTCCGCCTCTGCTTTGATGCATTTCTTTTTTTTTCTTCGAAGATAGTAGATCCCTTACATGGTTTGTGAGCTGTCGAATCCAGTTTTTTGCTCGAAGAGAAGAAGATTTATGCTCAATCTTACGTCCATCCCTGTTAGGAAGATGTTTGACCACCTTGAATTCCTTTATTAGCTATGGAACACTGCCGGCTCAGCACCCCGAAATAATAGGGCACCCATCAGCCGTCTCTTACCGATGCGTTTTCTCCGTTTAGGAAGACTACTGCTGATTTAGTGAGCTTTGTTCGGTGCTTGTCCATATTCCTTAGCACTGTCATACTTGACCGACTTTGCATAATTCTCCTGCAGTTCTTAGCACTGTCCAGCTTGGTGATTTTGCATAATTCTCGCAGAAAGTTTTGGACTGTATCAGAATTTGCTGTTTCTCTCTATGACGCAAATTCTTAGGCTAGCCTTGGTTTTCACGAAATATTCGCAAGCTGGGGTGTGAACTTTGAAGGGTAGGTCTTAGCTTGTAAGCTTAGTTATTAACGTTGAGACCGCGAAATGCTATTGCTATTTTTCCATAACCAACCATGCACATGCACCCTTATGGGTATGTGCCGTAGCATTTGGGGCGCTTGCAGAACCATGAATTTCCTAAATGAACTTCAGCTAAAAAATGTCTCCTTTTCTGATGTTTTCACGTCCGAAGCATGCAGTTAATCCTTTTCTTGTTGGTGTTCTTAAGTATGGACCTATCCTGTGCTTAGCTAGATTATCATTTTTGCCATTTCCAGCTGCATGTTTTTAATTATGTTTCTGTATGCCTTGATATTCATTAAGGTTGCTGCTCTGGCCTCTGGTGACCAAACAACTACTGCCAGCAACCTTGTCATCCTGTCATAAGAAAAGTGGAAAAGAGACAACAAAGCAATTTGTTGTCTCGTTCTGAGAAGCTGGCGAGAACCCGGCATGGCCGATGCTAGTTCGAGGACAGACACCTCGACTGTTTTAGACACCGACGATAAGAATCAAAGGGTAACCCCTCTTTTCACTATCTGTTGTGTACTTGTATGTTATGTTCCTGATGATTGACCATTGATGAAAAATTAAGGGACAAGTAGTGATGGTAGTATGTATGAGCTTAACAATATTCTGATGGGAGATGAAGACTTAACGACTTGACGAGTTGGGTTTCTGTTCTCTGATTCACATAATTTCTTACCATGTCGGACTAACTTTTGCAGAAAATTGTACAAAAAAGTTAGGCTATTTGTTTCACTAGTTGGACCTTCCAAATTTACAGTCCCATAAATTGTACAAACATGTTAGGATGACCCATGAATTGGTTAATACCTTTGGTGATGTGCGTGAAATACTAAAATTCTGGTGCAATAAGGAAACTACAGACATAGTGGGTCATTTCTTGTATTGCCTCCACCTCTCTTTTCTATCTGTTACATGATTTATATATGTTGGGTCGAGGGGGTGCTGGACATCAAGCTAGCAACTGAGGCACTTCTTTATATTGCACACCGGGTGCTATTTATAGTACATAAGGGGGGCTGGCTGCTACTTCTCCTAGTCTCTAGAAGGTGCCAGCTCCAGTAGGTCGGTTTGCTACAGCACTTCTGCAACACTGCTACTAATTTCCGGAACACTCTATTAGTTCACTCCACTAGTCTCTACTATATTCCAGAAACACAAGGATCACTTCTAACAATAGATTTTGTACTGTGACTTGGTTGTCAGCTTGTTTACACGAATATAACCAGGTTTTCCTTTGAGTTTGCAAGCATAGTTGTTATTGCAACATCTCTCCACACTCAAGGCACCTTCCACACTTTAGAATTCATTTTTTTTGTGAAGAAATTGGTTACTCGTAGAATAGAAATGTCAGATTTGGATCCTAGGAGGCATTAGATTCTCGTACAGAATTTATAATCTCCTATTTTGTAACTATTCCTGTCCGACGCCTGTAAAAAGCTCCATCATCTATGAACTGTGTCATGCTAACCGTTCTGTTACGTTATTGTTTGATTCATAATAGTATATATTTTTAATTATTTGTAACCAATTTCAACAGTTAGAAAACGGGCAGAGTGGAGCTGCGATGGCTTCTAACTCATCTGATCGGTCTGACAGATCTGACAGGCCTATGGACCAAAAGGTATTTACATTATCTTCATAATTTCTGTAGTGCTACTTACCATTTCATAATGATGGTGTTTAGACATTGAAATTTCTATTCTATAGGTCTTACGACGGCTTGCCCAAAATCGTGAGGCAGCAAGAAAAAGTCGGCTGAGAAAAAAGGTATTATGACAGTTAATGTGGACATAGCTTGACCGATTGGGGCTTGCAGTAGATTAATTTGTACTACTTTAAGTAATTACATCTGGGCGCTATTGCTACAGTTTGATGCAGTTAAATTGAAAAGTTTTGTGCATCAGCAGACGTATCTGTATGCGTGTCTGGCTTATGCATGTATGTGCATGTGTGTGAGTTGATACTGTGGGGCGTGGTTTCCTAGCTGCCATCAGGGGTATAGCTACATCCTCTTTTTACACAACCCAATGTTCTCCTGATCTTCAATGTGTTTTAGGATAAAAACTTGGTTTTTGATACCTTGATGCATGGATTCTTGATTATTGACACTTATGCAAGTCTAACTTCTAATGTAGAGTTTATGTCGTGTTAGGTATTGTATTTATTTTGTCACAAGTTCAATGCTCACACATTGTTCTGAGTTTCACATCTTAGTGTGACTTCATGGAAAATGGAAGTCCGCATTGAGTTTTCCTACTACACATCACAGTGCTGCATTTTGATGGTTTGGAAGTGAGAAATTTGTCAGCCCAGATCTGTGCCAGCTTTTGGGTTTCAAAACTGTTTGTAATGGTGTAGTTTCAATTTGTGCTGCATGGTGATGATACCTGCAAATATGTATTTTTAGCAGTTCTGATTGCACATTATTTTCTTATTTCATGATATTGTATGAAAATTGCAAAACACAGAAGGCACCTTTGATTTTAGAAAGAAGTGTGCAACCACCAAACACTCCTTGCTTCTTGATTTGCAGTACAACGAACCCCAAAAATATGCAATTTGGACCTAATACTGAGTTATTCTAATTCAAGTGTACCTGCTAACTTTTATTTGTTCAATTTTGGGTTTGTTTATATGTTAACAGTTATTTCTAATATCTTTTGTTGCTTTGAAAGGCATATGTGCAGCAACTTGAGAGCAGTAAACTAAAACTTGCAAGCCTAGAGCAAGAGCTCCAGAAAGCTCGGCAACAGGTAAATATTTATTTGGTTTATGTTGGTTGGGTGTCCAATTGAGTGTTCCATACCCCTCCTGACATGTCTCTAGTGGATTCCTTCAATTTTCTTATCGCGATTCTGTATTGCAGGGAATCTTCATTTCCAGCTCTGGAGATCAAACTCATGCTATGAGTGGAAATGGTAATATCCTCCCTCCTGTCCCTCGGTTTTATCGTGATTGCCTAAGTATGTCATTTTATTCTTGATTGCTTGTTTCGAGTGTAACTAAAAAATGGCTTGTGTCTGCAGGAGCTATGACCTTTGATTTAGAATATGCTCGATGGCAAGAAGAGCAAAACAAGCAGATAAATGAGCTAAGGACTGCAGTAAATGCTCATGCAAGTGATAGTGACCTCCGTCTTATAGTAGATGGGATTATGGCACATTATGATGAGATATTCAGGCAGAAGGGCGTTGCTGCGAAGGCCGATGTGTTTCATATACTTTCAGGCATGTGGAAAACACCTGCTGAAAGGTGCTTCTTGTGGCTTGGGGGTTTCCGTTCATCTGAGCTTCTGAAGGTGCATAAACCATATGCTAGACAAAATTGTACTACAGTCTCTAGTTACAAATATAAGTCATTCTAAGAACCCGTGCTGGCCAAACTTTTGTTTTTGACCAGAAATTCATAAAGAATCGATACCTGCCGCTAACTTTTATCATGAAAAATACTTTCATGATGTGCAACTTTTCTTTTTTGTTTGTGGCAGTATTGAAAACTGGAATTTGAAAAATGATAATTAACATATCAAATACGTAGCCTGACTCCCCTCAAGTCCTGGTTGGATGCTATGGTTTTTCTAAGTCACTGTGAAGTACTGATCACCAGATTATAACTTATAAGTTCATTCCATACCGGACTACACAGTGTTTCATAGAGGACGCATGTTTGTTTAGCTGCATGGAACAACTTATAGTAGGGTGTGAGGTCTTGGTTTGTGTCTTGAATGAGTTTCTCTTCTTTCGCTTACACTGTTTCTTAATTGCAGCTCCTTGTGAATCAGCTTGAGCCTCTAACTGACCAGCAGATGTTGGGGCTGTCCAATCTCCAGCAATCCTCACAGCAGGCTGAGGATGCATTGTCACAAGGAATGGAGGCATTGCAGCAATCCTTGGCGGAAACGTTGGCTGGGTCCCTTGGTCCATCAGGGTCTTCCGGGAATGTTGCAAACTATATGGGTCAAATGGCTATGGCCATGGGCAAACTTGGCACTCTCGAGAATTTCCTTCGTCAGGTAAACTTTGTATTACTTCTGGCTCTGCCAAATATGTAGATACTTCTTTTGCTGTTTTCGTCTGTGATGGGTAAAAGAGTAACTGAAACTAATTTGCTGGTCAGTTATATTAATATGTTTCTTTAGAGTCACCTCAATTCGAACAAAGAAGTGAAGGCTTGATCCCTTAAAATGCTTCCGACTTTTGAACAACCTATCTGTGCAGCTTTCGATATTTGCTCTGAAGAGTTCTTCTGTTATATTTGTTCTAGGCTGACAATCTACGGCAGCAGACTCTTCATCAAATGCAAAGGATTTTGACAATTCGACAAGCTGCTCGCGCACTCCTTGCAATTCATGACTACTTTTCACGTTTGCGGGCGCTGAGTTCTCTTTGGCTTGCCAGGCCACGGGAGTAACATCGTCTGTGCTGATGTAGCTCCATGAACTGATCTGTGAATGAGGAGCTGTTGGTTGCAAACTTGCGACGCTTTTGCAGATGATTAGAGGTTCGGTCCTCTCTGTACAGGTTGTATTAACATCCTCTGGTCACTTCAATGTTGTACAAGTAGGGTAAAGCTTGTAAGTTATCATGAATTTATGATTGATGTCGTCACCCGATTGAACGGGATATTCGGCAGATATTTGGTTTGGTCGAGCGCTTTGCTTATACGAAGATCAATCAAGATAGACACACGATTTATACTGGTTCGGGCCTCTCGAAGGATAATAACCTTACGTACAGTGTGTTTTTGCCGTGTAGGCGAGATATGTGGTGGTGTGCCTTCGGTCCTCGACCGGTAGCCGCGCGACGTGACCTCTCTCCCTCTTTTCCCGTGGGGAGGGGTGTTTACATTTATAGGTGGGTCTTACCTTTTTACAAGTCAGAGTAGGAATATCTCTAAGAAAATAATAGATCGACTTTCTTTAATAGTCCTCGTAACCGACAAGGCGTCCCCCATCGGTAGAGTCCTAATCCGGCGCGTTC
>LAPY01000074.1:169153-187246 GCA_000970635.1 Eragrostis tef | reverse complement strand
TCTATTTGTCTTTAATTTTGATATTATTGTATGTATGGATGATCTCCTTTGAAACACCTCAATGCTATTTTTTTACTTTTTTAGTTTTGTTGGGCTGCAAATTTATTAATTTGTTTTTCTTGTTGATGTTCAATGTCGCATTCAGGTGGTTGGAGGAAACAAAGGTGGTGTGGTGGCTCTTGTGGAAGGGCTTAAGGCATTTGTTCCATTTTCGCAAGTGTCATCGGTTAGCTCACAACCTTTATAAAGAAATTCCTTTTGTTCATGGCATGTCATTTATATATTCGTCGCAGTTTTACATACATCCTTTTGTGCTGTGGATGAGTTGTGCTAACCTTAGTTATTCCTTATCTGATATACTTTAATTTGATCTTGGTCAGAAAACAACTGCTGAAGAGCTACTTGGCAAAGAACTATCTTTGAAGTTTGTGGAGGTTGATGAGGAACAAGGAAGGCTTGTCCTCAGTAATCGCAAGGCAATGGCAGACAGTCAAGCCCAGCTTGGTATCGGTTCAGTTGTCTTGGGAACTGTTGAGAGCCTGAAACCTTATGGTGCCTTTATTGACATTGGTGGAATCAATGGTCTTCTCCATGTTAGCCAGATTAGTCATGATCGTGTTGCGGATATCTCAACTGTTCTGCAACCAGGAGATACCCTCAAGGTATTGCCATTTTGGTATTTCGGAATTGTGTTATATCTATACTTTATAGAGCTAAAAGCAGTGCATTTTTTATGCAAGGTTATGATACTGAGCCATGACCGTGAGAGAGGCCGTGTAAGCCTTTCAACTAAGAAGCTTGAGCCGACACCTGGCGACATGATCCGCAATCCCAAGCTTGTTTTCGAGAAGGTGAGTATTACAACTATATTTGCACATGTGCTGAATATGCTTTAGCTAACCATGTAACATTTGGTTTCTCTGGATCAAATCAGGCTGATGAGATGGCTCAGATATTCAGACAGAGAATAGCACAGGCTGAGGCAATGGCTCGTGCTGACATGTTGAGGTTTCAGCCGGAGGTATTGCTAGCATTGCATTGTTAACACTTTGCTGTGCCAAAACGCATTTCATCGTACGTATGAATAGAATAACTACTAATGAGTACATTTGGCTGAGTTATTTGAATTGTCTTCCTGTGTGCAGAGTGGATTGACCCTCAGTTCAGAGGGAATCTTAGGACCTTTATCGTCGGACACACCTTCAGAGGATTCTGGTGAAGATCTGACCGATGAATGAGCAGTACATCGAGTGCATAGTTTTGAAGATTTGATGGCAGCTTATATATTTTTATTGGAGCGACGACATGACTAAGGCCTGTTCTGTTCAGATCATTTTGAATTTGATCTTGGTCAGAAAACAACTGCCGAAGAGCTACTTGGCAAAGAACTACCTTTGAAGTTTGTGGAGGTTGATGAGGAACAAGGAAGGCTTGTCCTCAGTAATCGCAAGGCAATGGCAGACAGTCAAGCCCAGCTTGGTATCGGTTCAGTTGTCTTGGGAACTGTTGAGAGCCTGAAACCTTATGGTGCCTTTATTGACATTGGTGGAATCAATGGTCTTCTCCATGTTAGCCAGATTAGTCATGATCGTGTTGCGGATATCTCAACTGTTCTGCAACCAGGAGATACCCTCAAGGTATTGCCATTTTGGTATTTCGGAATTGTGTTATATCTATACTTTATAGAGCTAAAAGCAGTGCATTTTTTATGCAAGGTTATGATACTGAGCCATGACCGTGAGAGAGGCCGTGTAAGCCTTTCAACTAAGAAGCTTGAGCCGACACCTGGCGACATGATCCGCAATCCCAAGCTTGTTTTCGAGAAGGTGAGTATTACAACTATATTTGCACATGTGCTGAATATGCTTTAGCTAACCATGTAACATTTGGTTTCTCTGGATCAAATCAGGCTGATGAGATGGCTCAGATATTCAGACAGAGAATAGCACAGGCTGAGGCAATGGCTCGTGCTGACATGTTGAGGTTTCAGCCGGAGGTATTGCTAGCATTGCATTGTTAACACTTTGCTGTGCCAAAACGCATTTCATCGTACGTATGAATAACTAATGAGTACATTTGGCTGAGTTATTTGAATTGTCTTCCTGTGTGCAGAGTGGATTGACCCTCAGTTCAGAGGGAATCTTAGGACCTTTATCGTCGGACACACCTTCAGAGGATTCTGGTGAAGATCTGACCGATGAATGAGCAGTACATCGAGTGCATAGTTTTGAAGATTTGATGGCAGCTTATATATTTTTATTGGAGCGACGACATGACTAAGGCCTGTTCTGTTCAGATCATTTTGCCCTTTCAGTTGTGCTTGTTTCAACCTGTAGGAAATCTGGAAATGTAAGCTACTGAAGAAACTGAAAAGTAAATGAAATTTACGTCCCCTGTGAAGCTGTCCCTATCCTGGCTTGAAGGAAAAGGTGTGCCTGTCCCCAAACTATAGTTTGACTGTAAGCTATATTTGCATCTCTTGCGTACTCAACAGGGAACATAAAGTGTTCTGGATTAGGTACCATGTTTTACTGAAACCAAAGACCAAAGATGTGTCAACAGCGAAATAGCTCACGAAAACCAAAGTTACGATCCAAGTTCGCCGTTCCACTTTGGTGGAGCTGTGATGGTTATGCAACACTTGGCAAGTAAAACGGTCGAAGCTTGTTTGAATTCCCTGCAACCCCGTCAACACATTGTCATCACGCATGTGTCCTTAGAGCGGATTATGCTGTTTCACCGAAACAGTGCCACAACGAAAAGAGAGCCAAACGAACTTTTGCAACTTCGCAGGTTGAGATTGGATGAACTTCTTTTTTATCAATTTGGTTGTGCCTGGAGCAGTTCCTCATGAGCCACCAGATAGACAAAGGCAAAACGGTTTTTAAAATAGTTTGCTTGTACAATACTACTGTGCTCCCCCGGCCTTGTCCTTTTGTTCAAACATCTCAAGCTGCCAAACCTTACTAGTTTCACTGATAGCGCCATCCACTATTTTTCACATACCAAACATATATCAAATGGCCCTTTTCTTTCTCCCTCAGTGCATGTCAACCCTGCTGAGTTTTCCTTCAAAAAAGGCTTTCACATTGCGTAATTTGGATTATATTCATTGAATTACGGGGGTCAAGCAACTTCGCTCATGCTCAATCACGCGTAGTGAAATGAATCAAATCTCTCCTAGCTAGGCATCTGTTGAAAGACCTGATCGAAGAGAGCTAGTACCAAACTAACAAGACAGAAGAGTCAGACGGCAGCTAGCTAGTGTTAGTCCCTTTCCCAGTGCTTAATTTTTTCTAAACCCTTGTACCCACTGCAAGCTAAATCCAGTTCAGTACTGGGTACAACGCCAAGTAAGTGCTTCCTCGCCGGCGTGGTGGTATCTTTCAGGTGGAACCGACTGTTCACGCACGTCGGCCGATGGCTCGACCGCCGGTGCGCCGATCAGCCGTGAGTGCGGATTGGAATTTTCCTTCCCGGGATAAGCTTCCCGTCACTGCAACTTGCACCGGATCGAGACGAAGGCGGCGACGACGCCGAAGCAGCGCATGCAGAAAGCAGCTGTCTCTGCCGTCGTCGATGGCAATGTGTAGCGCGCTGTCAGCTCAAGCAGCCACTGAGCCACACATCCATCAGACTGAAATCTCATGTACGTAACCCAAGCACGTACTTGTTGGATGTCCTTGTGGCCTCGATCTCACTTCAGTGGGCACTGTACTAGCTAGCTAGGTTACGTAGGTATCCGGTGGTTGACCGTGTACAGGTATCTAGCTTGTGTGGGCCTGCCAAGTAGTAGCTCACTGCTCCTAATAATTGGCATTTGACAAATGGGGAGTATAGAGTACGTACGTTGACCGGCTGGCCGGCAGCTGATGATGAGGAGGATTAGGTCTCATGGCATAACATGACAGTACAGGCACCACGCGCAGAGGCATATACACAACAATGCAATACACAGTCTTTGCAAGTTATTATAATCACTCTCATGGTAACAACTTTCAAGTTGCCTTTTTCCCTTTCCCTCCATTTCAGCATGCGTACTTATAGATCGGTACTAGAGTATAGCAAGTTCAAAAGGCAAACCGCGGGAAGTCAGTCCAGCTGCCGAATTCCAGGGAGTTAACAATGGTGCACCTAGACTAGTTCTAATACGCGTTGATAATTAAACTTGAGGCGTGTCCTCGCTCTGCAAATTAAAGGATCACTTTCTTTTGCGATCATCGATCGCCTTATGAACTCAAAAAGGAAAAAAAAAGTCAAACGGCACACGCGACGCGGCGCCGATCGTCCCGTCGCCGTCGACGGCTTCTGCCTCCACTAACCGGTACACAGATACGGGCCGATCGATCGATGGATACAGAAAGCGTACGGCGGCGGCGCGCGTGCCGATCGAGCTGCCAGATTTCGGCCGCGGAGACGGGCACAACGATCGCGAGGTCTCCCAGTCGCGCGCCAGTTCGTGGCTGCAGAAGCAACGCGGCAGAAACTAGCTACGTGCGTAAACGAGCAGCCACACACACGCATACTATACAGGTAGATTGATATGGTCCGGAGACGCAAGTTGGCCGAGAGCTCGCGCGCGCGTCGTTCAACGACGACACATGGCACGAGAAGAGCAAGCAGCAGCAAACCGCGCCTGGCAGCAAGTTGCTTCTCCCGTTCGTGCCGCCTTTGTTTGTTCTCTGGCAATTGTGCGTTGACCTGATGAATCGATGATGCGCTACTGGGGCGCGGCACCGACTGATCGAGATCTGTGAGAGCCACCATGCATGCAGCAACTAGCTGATTGATCTTGCTATAGGATCGTACTAACGTGTGCGAGCCGCGGCGTACGACGTCTGATCGCAACGCGGCCACGCGGCGCAAGATCGCCGCGCGCGCGTCGCCGTTGCAAATTGCAGCAGAAAAGGTTTCGACAGTTCGGTCGTCCGGGACAAAATCCGTGGCGAGATTCGCCGAGTAAGCAGCCGGTACACTGCACGCACTAGTGCTCTCTCTCTCGCGCGCGCGCGCGTGCACGCCAGATAGTGCATGGCGCACGAGACGAGAGTGACACGGCCGACGCAGGACGACACGGCTCGATCGCCCGTGCGCCAGCACTAGTACTACAGCCAGTACGCGCAAGCCCGTCCAAATTAAACGGCTTATTGTAGCCCTTAGCCATAGGCAACAGTCGTCGGTACTAGCAGCTACGACACCACCAATAACACAAAGCAACAATAGCTTGTGGAAGGTTGGTGTTCTTCGTGATAGCTCCTCCCATATATGCCATGCCATGCCAAAGCATAGTGACACTACTACACATATAGTGGTGGTGCAGCAAGATACGGGGCTTTTTGTCCCGGAAAGCGCTGGCGAGTGACGCCTACGTGCACTGCCCGGCCGGGGGCAGCGTCGCGTTCGGGCGCCCTTGCGTCGCGCTTTCGTGCAGGTAGAGGCAGCGACAGCGCCGAGCACGACCAAGCACACGCACGTCTTATCCGAGTGGACGCGCGCGCAAGCTCTCTCGTCTCTTAGCCAGTACTAGCTGCGAGATGCCGGGGCCGGCCGGGCAACGCTATTGCGATTGTGCTCTTCTTTCCTGTGATGTTAATATATTGGTGCACTGCTTTTCTGCATCCTCTCGATGGATCAATCGCTAGTGCCCTGGCTTTATAGTAGGTAGATAGGTCCCCTGTTTCATCTGCTCCACGATCGACCGGCCGGCGGCTATGCATCATCTACTGTCTATCATTCTCTAGCTAGCTTCAGCGATACTGAACCCTCCTAGCTCTGATTATAGTGAGGCTAGCTCGATCCGTTGTGTCATGAGTGATGGCAACCGGATTTATGCGGATAAGGCAGTGCAGTGCAGTGCGGCTTCATGCTCAACTCAAGTGAGGTACAAGCTGCGTGTGCTTGCTAGTGTTCATTCACCTGCCCAGTTTTATCCCCTACATGCCGTGCCACTGATGAAGATATTTGTACAAGTACAGACGCGCTTTGACAGATATTTGTACATGTTGGGCAACAAAAGGTCCGTATCTGCATGGCATAGAGTACTGTTGTTAAAGCGACGGAATATCTAATCAGTGAGCTTAACTGTTCGATAGCTATGCTAAAACACCGCATTTGCATGCATTGTTTGATCAACAAACACACTAGCTGCGCGGCTAGCAGTGGCACCATCGTCGTAGTGATGCAAATGTGATAGCAGGATGATGATTGATGAGAGGTATCCTCTTCTCGGAATGCAATTGCGTGGGCACCGCGGGAGGTTGAGATTATAGCACTTAAGGCCCGGTGGCTCTGATATGAAACATCGATCCCTAGTGCTAGACATAATTGATGCGATTGATGCTACAAGGCGGACTGATAATGGAATTCTTGGTTTCCCTCTTCATGCGTTTGCTCGATCAACACTTTGTTCGCGCATTTTGCTTAATGGAGTATGCAAGTCTCCTCATGCGATTGTGCAACTCCGGAAAACCTTAATCTTGATTCACGATTAGATAACTTCTAAATTTAATGAAGATGAGGATCGACGTCAAGTGTAAGCCATCAAGCTTGTTGCTTCTTCAGATAAGTTTTCTTTGAAGAAAAAATTCATGCACATTTGAAACTTTTAGAACTTACATCAAAAGAGACAAGTTGACCCTGCCAATGTTTGCAGGTTCTTTGAATATGTCCAAGGAATTAAACGGGAATACGTCAGTGTTTGCTTCGATGCGGTTGAAGAAAATATAACCATCCCGTAGTCATTCTCTTCCTGATAATCTAGTTAACTGCTGCTACCGCCTGCTGGCTAGGCGATTCTTAATCACCAGTCAGTTATTGTAGCTTGTTGTATGCACTGTCGAGTTTGACCAGAATGATGCAAGCAATTGGGTGATAGGGAAAACATAATCGCCTCATCACCCCAGATAGGCATGCGCTCCAACCCACTAATTAACAAAGTTGAAACTAATAACTAATTAACAAATTTGAAACTAATAATAAAGTAAAAGTTCCCTAGTGTGTAGCTACACTTCTAGAACTTTTCCCTTCTTCCATATACATATGTACTTTGATCATGAAGAAGAATAGTCAACCTGATTTATCAACTCAAGTAAAAAACAAAGGGAAGAAATCCGTCATGAGTCAAATCGATTTCAACGGAATCCTTGGATATGTACTATTCAACATGCAAACCTTCCGTACCGGGTGTCTTTTTAATACCACAGTCCAAACTGGGTGTCCTTTTAATATCACGTTGGCATTCAATCTGACCATAATTTTCTAGTTATGGTCAGGAAATTTCTATTAGTAGTACTGGACAAAGGGAATACTACAAAAATTGGTGATAATTGTCTTTAAATTTCGATTATAGTGACATTATTTTATTATGTCAATATCCTGGTTCACTCGTAAATATTTTGCGAACTCCTTGGTAGGCCAATATTTCTGCTTATATCTGTCAAAATATTGAGTGGCTCAGATCGATTCGCAAACTATCCGCCTATACAAAGCTAGTAGTTTCCTTAGTGCTCTGGCAGTCTGGCACGTTTTCTTAGTTTAAATGGATTCTAGTAGTTCCTTCTCCAGGCATTCGGCATGCCTGCTAGTACATAAAACTGTGGCCTTGCTTGAAACAGTTTCTGATACTGTCTCTCCACAGAAAATTTCTAAAGTGGTGACCAGTAGTATATTCTTATGCAGTTTGAGTAACAAGATGTTGAGATTGAGTTGAGAAGCAAAAGTTGTTTCTCACAACTTTCTCTTACGAGCTGAATTCTGCACAAGATGCTGAACGGGCCGGGCGTGAGACTGCTTGGTTGACTATTTTGCATCAATCGTAGTCCCTGATCTTCTAGAAGCCCATGCATGCTCCCAGCATGTGTCTATTTTTCTAGCCGCCTTGCCTTGACATAAACACACTCGAAAAGAACTTAAAACCGGCGCATGATTGAGCTTACGATGATCATCAAATCAAACAAAGTGTCAGTCGTGCTCGGAATGCAATTGCGTGGGCACCGCGGGAGGTTGAGATTATAGCACTTAAGGCCCGGTGGCTCTGATATGAAACATCGATCCCTAGTGCTAGACATAATTGATGCGATTGATGCTACAAGGCGGACTGATAATGGAATTCTTGGTTTCCCTCTTCATGCGTTTGCTCGATCCACACTTTGTCCGCGCATTTTGCTTAATGGAGTATGCAAGTCTCCTCATGCCGCCATGCGATTGTGCAACTCTGGAAAAACTTAATTCTGATTCACGATTACATAACTTCTAAATTTAATGAAGACGAGGATCGACGTCAAGTGTGTAAGCCATCTAGCTTCTTGCATCTTCAGATAACTTTTCTTTCAAGAAAAAAAACCAATGCACCTTTGAAACTTTTAAAACTTACGTCAAAAGAGACAATTTGACCCTGCCAATGTTTGCAAGTTCTTTGAATATGTCCAAGGAATTAAACGGGAATACGTCAGTGTTTGCTTCGATACGGTTGAAGAAATATAATCATCCCGTATTCCTTCTCTTTCTGATAATCTAGTTAACTGCTGCTGCTACCGCCCGATGGCTAGGCGATTCTTAACCACCAGTCGGCTATTGTAGCTTGTTGCATGCACTGTCGAGTTTGACCAGAATGATGCAAGCAATTGGGTGATAGGCAATACATAATCGCCTCATCACCCCAGATAGGCATTCGCTCCAACCCACTAGTTAACAAAGTTGAAACTAAAAACTAATCCCTTGCAAAAAATAAACTAATAACTAATTAACAAAGTTGAAACTAATAATAAAGTAAAACTTTCCTAGTATGTAGCTACACTTCTAGAACTTTTCCCTTCTTCCATACACATATGTACTTTGATCATGAAGAAGAATAGTCAACCTTGATTTATCAACTAAAGTAAAAAACAAGAGAAGGGGAGAAATTCGGCATGAGTCAAATCGATTTCAACGAAATCCTTAGATATGTACTATTCAACATGCAAACCTTCTGTACGGGGTGTCCTTTTAATACCACAGTCCAAACTGGGTGTCCTTTTAATACCACGTTGGTATCCAATTTGACCATAATTTTCTAGTTATGGTCAGGAAATTTCTATTAGTAGTACTGGACAAAAGGAATACTACAAAATTTGGTGATAATTATCTTTGAATTTTGATTATAGTGACGTTATTTTATCATGTCAATATCCCGGTTCACTCGCAAAATATTTTGAGAAACTCCTCGGTAGGCCAATATTTCCGCTTATATCCGTCAAAATATTGAGTGGCTCAGATCGATCACCAAACTATCCGCCTATAGTAAGCTAGTAATTTCCTTAGTGCTCTGGCACGTTTTCTTAGTTTTAATGGATTCTAGTAGTTCCTTCTCCAGGCATTCGGCATCCCTGCTAGTACACAGAACTGTGGCCTTGCTTGAAACAGTTTCTGATATTGTCTCTCCACAGAAAATTTCTAAAGTGGTGACCAGTAGTATATTCTTCTGCAGTAAGAAGATGTTGAGATTGAGCTGAGAAGCAAACGTTGTTTCTCACAATTTTCTCCTACGAGCTGAATTCTGCACAAGATGCTAAACGTGCCGGGCGTGAGACTTGTTTGGTTGACTATTTTGCATCAATATCGTAGTCCCTGATCTTCTAGAAGCCCGCATGCTCCCAACATGTCTCTATTTTTCTAGCCGCCTTGCCTTGACATAAACACACTCGAAAAGAACTTAAAACCGGCGCATGATTGAGCTTACGATGATCATCAAATCAAACAAAGTGTCAGTCGTGTTTGTACTTTTGTAGCATCATGCATCAGCGGCTCGATCAGCTGGCACCTAACTCCCCTCCCAAAGTCAGCACATCCCGCTGTGCCAGTGCTCACTGATGTGGGACCTACGTACAGTCCTAACATTTTTGTCTCCCCATGAAATAAAAACTTCCAACATGGAACACATATTTTTTGACTTTCGATCGCTGCTTTGGATAATCGCTTGCATTTGACCAGAGGTCGCTGGGGACTTATAAATTTCTCGAGCCGTCGTCGATCGACCAGGGACGTCTACAGGTCCAAGTTGCGGGCCCCGCGTCCAGTCCAAAACCTGCCGTCAGGTTGGTAAGTTACGTGCAATGCAATCAGTATTAAAACTACGGTTTAAGTCGTGTATGACTATGCATTTGAAGGCTGGTCTAAAGCTTAGTGCCACTGGCAGAAGCATACTAGCAAAAAGCAATTTTAGTCAAAGACGCTTCGGTTATGAGTTACTCCAGTTGTGAGCAATTAGCAGACCACGCTGCATTAGCCATCGTTGATTCTGCATTACGCGCTTAATCAGTGGAGAGTTCCGGCTGGCATATGCTGAAATTTACACATCCAAAGACTAGGAAAGTTACATGTTCGCTAGCAAGATAGTATTCACTGATTTCTTCTGAAAGCTATCTGATGTCCCAGAACATATACTCCAAAGTCGCATTTTCTTAGCCATATAATTTGCATCCTGCCCCATAATTTCTCCTAAGCATATGTAAGAAACTTCCTCGCTATCAAATGCCAATAGTGCGGTTTGCAGTTTCACGATTTGCCAAAAGCTGAGTGTTGCCAAGTGTATTGGTCAGCCAAACAAGCTATAGCTCATCCGCCGCCAACAAAACCGGTAGCATCCATGTCGCTGCCAACTGGGTCCTATTTACTTCCCTTGCCGAACCGTATAGTTTGACACGTTCAAAAGTTCAGCAACGAGGCGTCCACACGCATAGCCGCCTGGCCTCAGGCGAGCTGCGAGTGCTCACGCGCTCGACGAGGCTGCTCATCGTCGTTGTCCGTCTGCTGCACGCGCGCGCACAATGAGAACAGTGCGCTTCTAGAATTCATAGACTTAGTCACTGGTGCCCTTAATAAATCGTACTAATGCTCATTATTAGTTGATCACTTAACCTGAAGCAGTAGTAGGGACCATATAGCCATTTGCATGCATATACTTGACAAAAGATAATATATCAGCAGACGAAGCAAGCGGAATAGCAGATGTATCAAAGTACTGGATAATGGCGTGGCAAGCATTAGCCTGAACAGCAAAAAATCGAAGTCCTAGATAATTTAAGGAGCATTAGCATGTACCGCATCTGTTAAAGCCCTAATAAATAAGGAGCTAGATGAGGTGACCATGATTGGGAATTAACTAGATTAGGTTGGTAGTAAAAACTACTACGATGTGGATCTTTCTACGGTGACGTCGACTTTTTAAATCTTAAAGAGAATATCAATCATCTAAGATGGGGTTGCAAGTGTCCTTGGTGGTTGGTAACTTTCTTGAGAGGCTGTAATTTTCAGCAACGCAAACAGAATGATCAGCAAGTTTGACAGCGAGTGGATGATAACTTGTACTGGTGACATCCTTTTCCTATAGCGTGGCTACTACATGGCTCAGATCAATTTTAATTCACCAGGTTAGGGGAAACCCACACTTGCCTACATAGCATTATATTCACAAGAAGTCAGTTGTGCATTTGGTAACTCTAATAATGATGTTTACGGGAATTAAGCTGCGGTGTCCTTGTGTAATGATGTAAACGGCGACGTGCATCTGAATGTGTTTTACGGATCATATTCAGCTGCTGCTGCTACTACTAGAATCTATAGTTAACTTGACATAGGTGTATAATTTGTTGGTTTCTGAAGTCTTCATACAATAGAGTTCAGCGAAGGTTTCTTTAGGGGAATACCTTTGCAGAACTTTTTGTCACTATGCTAAGAGCAACCCCGGCCCTTAATCCCGATATCGTATATATGTGTTGACTTGTCATCACGTAGTTACACACATTATAAATTAATGTACATAGTTGTGATTATTGCTCACACAATATTGTAATGTCTGGTTCTTGATGGGCACTCCTGGCACAAAGATATGTCCCAGTTGGGCTTCTTTAATCATACTTGAAGCATAGGTACTCTTCTGTTTTTTCTACGTTTGCCGCATTTGGTAGACCTTTCCATACGAATTTGCTTTAAAATTATATCAGATTGGTGCCGGCAGTAATAACACTTTTGTGCATACACAAACTTTTGTCCTGGCCAATATTATTTATAACACCATTGCAGAATCCCCAATCATTATACAGCTCGATTTGTTAACTCTATGGAAAAAGAGCACAAATGCTTCATCCTAAAATTGTATCCAATCCAACCACATGTTGCAAAGCTTTTTCTTGTTTATCTGAACTTGATCATCATGAAGAAGAGATCTTTGCTTTACTTAACACTGGAACCAACAGTGGTAGGAGGATGTTGCTGGAAAGTAGAAACATCAAGTTCCCCGCAATGCGAATTATAAGTTTACTTGACCTTTGTAATTGATAAAGTTAGCTAGCTTGATCGACGGAGCAATTCAGCACGCAAGCAGCAGAAAAGTCATTGCACCATGTTCTTATTCTTATGTTTCGTAATTCTTTTGGCCGATGATTCTGCCACATTGCAATACAACGACGAAATGAAGCTATAAACAATTGTGCTCGAGTGTACACAAAACAAAGCTCAAGTTCATTTCCACATCACCAAAGCAGTGTTGTAAAGTTTGGAATATGTTCTGGTACTGACTTTGAGATGGAACTTCTAGATTTCAACAAAGTTGTTGCATATTCTACACACTAGCCGCGGACGACGCGGCTGGCCAGTTTCACTGCAATGATTTAAAATGCTGAAATCTAGGAGGTACCTAGCAAGCAAATCAAGAAAGGAAAAGAAGAGGGCATGATCAACTTTGTTGGTGTTTCACTATATGTCAACTGGAAAAAAAATGGCAGAACAGCTATCTTGATGCCCATGTAGAGACCCTTTTCTAAAAGCTATTGTCCTAGTTGATGTTAAGCATATCAAACAAGTGGTGATTGCTTTAAGGGACATATTCTTGAGCATGTCCTTAAGCCCTGGCGTGTTCCTTTCATCTGCATTTCTTTTTTGTTTTTTATCAATCATATTTCAGCATCCATAAAGAGACCTATATGGCTATATATGATCTCACAAAAAAGGAGGCACCTATAGAATATAGGACTCTTTGTAATTTGCACTACATAATCATGACATAAATTAAGCTATTAATCTTGAATGTGTAGGACAAATTTGGGACATATATAAATGGTTTTGTCCGTTCAAAATGTCTTACATGTATGCGTAGAAGTTGAAAAGATGCATGGAGTTCCATGCGCTATTTTTATAACATCTCTCAGGTAGTTCTACTACAACTTTGTCTTGCTCAGCCGCCTGCAGGATTGGAACACGTAAAGTACTTGGCCGAAACTACCTGAAACAAGTTATTATACTGATTGCTTTTGTACTCTGAGCCCTTTGAAGCCTACAAATACTGACCCACATCTCTAGTGCTCCCTTGATCGAACGCTAACACGCTTATGCCTTCGCTTTTCCACTCACACATCCCACACTAAACCTATGTGTCTCCCACTCAAGCCATTAGAGTCTCGTTGTACTAATATATTTGCAACGGCGATAGAAAGCCATGCAACCATCCTTATTTTACTCGTGGCCGACGTGATCGTGTCTGATTTATACGAGGCCACGATGGTTAATTGATTTATCTTTGTGGTGCGCCTTTTTGCTAGTACTTGGATTCGAAAACGTGCATTACGAGTGATATGAAAGATTAAAATTCACTTAGGTTATGATATGGTTGTAGGAGTACTTTAGCAATGGCATCCCTGTCCTATTCTATCGCCATAGCCCCTTTCTGGAGGGCTTTCTCGGGACAAGAGTTGCCTCCTTGTCGATGGAACAAGAGGTAGCTAGGTTGTGCAAAAGACAAACCATACATGATACATTCCTTAGTTTTGGGATGCAAAAAGTTTGGAGCTGTGAACATTGTGGCGAATTGATTCCATGTATTTTGTTTTCTTTCACGTTTTGCCAATCATGTGCATGGTAGCCCCATACAACGTGTAAAAATTATGCCCAAAAAAGTTGTTCTCTAGTGATTAAGATGGGGAGAACTGTTTCTAGAACTGAGAGTAGCTTGGTTAGGTTCCTTAAGATGGAACTTGCCTTTCCGATCGCTCAAAGAAAAAAAACACTTGTCTGTTCTGATACAGGTGTACAACTCAGCACGAATGCTCACATTCGCGACTATTTTTTCTTGCAGTGAGAAGCAATGTGCTCAGCCTCAACATTAGTCTCTTGGAAGCGTTCGTAAGGATATCATTCGCATGCGTGTGTTGCTAAACGTGTTCAAAAATGAAAACGCAGACAAACACAAGGTATGAATAATCATTACGATGACAATGTAAATTAACCACTAACGCATTATACAACGATTGGCTAATGTCCTTGCCCCGTAGGTTGATCATACAGATCGAACGAATGTTTCGCCATCGTGCAACACAGCATGTGAACGGCCGCTGCCGCTTGCTAGCTGAGTCATAAGACCCATCATTTGTTTGTCCCATAAAAATGACAGAGCAGAAAAGCACAAAATTAATTAGCGGAAAATGATGAAAATGATCAGCCCATCGGAACACGTGCTACGGCCGGCGATGATGCCCGCCGGTTTCCACACACGCACAGCTACTGGGAGCCTAAATAACGTGCAAAAAGCCACGTACGCCGCACCAAATTGTTCTTCGCAGACGAAAGCGGCGGCGGCCCGGCCGGCCGGGCAGCTGGCGGGTTCCATCGCGGGTACGTTACTCCTACGTGCACGCGCGCCGCGCGGAGCGTCGATAGAGAAGCATGAATACTGCGGCCATGAAACAGTGTTAGAGCATGTTTGGATCTACCCAGATTTTAAAGGCTATAGGGAATTCAAACAGAACAGATTATGCACCAGATTCTAGAATCTAAATTATAAGATTTTAAGAATCTCATAATCTACTCTAACTCAGCTTTTAGGTGATTCTATTTGCCAAAAGATCCATTACCCTTGAATATTATTGGATAATTACAGTTTGTGTCACTGTTTTATCCTAATATAAAAAGGGCATGCTGATAATTAACTACCTCAAAAACTGGTTTCTAGATTTTAAGAATTCGAGATCCAAACACCTTTAATCAGATTTTTTTTAGAAGTCAGATTATAAAAACTATACATAGAATCTAGATTCTTAAAAACTGATGGGGATCCAAACACCACCTTACTAGGTCTATGTTAAGAAACTGTTGGCAAAATTATATTTTTGGTTTCCATGCATCCTTGTTAAATATGATGGAAAAAGGAATGCCGTCAGGTAGTGTTTATTACATGGAGAACGATACTGTTTTTTTAAGATAAAATTGCCTCTACAGTTATAGTCAGGTTATCACATTAGTTTGAATGAGAAATTTAAATCACATTTTTTACGAAGAAAAATAAGATGCTATTGTAACAACGTTTAGTGGCACATGCTTTGGAAAATTCATAGAACCACTATACATATTGAGAATGGGATATACGAGAATAAACCATAAAACGAGGAACATTCAGTGTACTGATCAAATAAACACGAGTTGTTGTATGCATATGCCCCTGACTCTTCTTGAGGTCGCATGAAGACAGTGATCGACATGCATCATTCGCATAAAATAGAGATCCTTTGCTGCAAGTGGATATCGCAGCCGCAGTTGGGATCAGGGTCAACGAGCACGCCACGCCAACTCAGCTAACACTTTGACCTCTGTTTGCACGACACTAGCCAACAAGCACAGCTCCGCAGTAGTACAAAACCCGGCCAAGCTGGCCACGAATCAAACCATGGACTCCATCTGACCGCATTTCGTTTGATCAAATCCAATTCCAATCAAGATCCAATACAACAATACAATACTACCGCTACTATGTACTTCAACAACCCGGACAACTCCAAACCCAGAACAAAAGCACAAATACTGCAGCAGCCTGTCAGCTAGTTGAAGAATCAAATCGATTTCTTATAGCAGGTTGGCTAGTAAACGATATAGACTAGTAGTACAAATTAAGCTGTGGAGAGATATCATATCAGGGAAGAAAATGAATACTCAATCCATCATGTGTTGAAAAACCTGCACATAAGAATCCAGCCGAAATGGCGAGATTTTCAACTCCGGCGTGGAATCCGACCGCACCGCCCGGCCTCCCCTCTGCAACAACATTGTTTTCCTGCTTATACAAGGGTCAACTTGGCGATTTTAAATTATTTCACACAGCGCAGCAGTGGACTTGGCAGCGCTGTTTCAACTCACTTCATGGAGTTGACTCCAACAAAAATCCATCTAATAATTAGGGTCGACTCCGACCAATTAATAATTCCACAGGATTTTTTTTCCTCACCGAAAGGAAAAATAATGCCACTGGCACAGCAGGAGACTACGAGAACCTTTGCATTCTTCTGTTTGAAAATTTGAGCAAATTGTGTTGGTGTTCGGCTCTCGTACGTACCGTGACAAATTGGTAGTTCCATCGGTTGTGTCATTTTTTTCGTGCACGGCTTAGGCGATAGGTGCACGACGACGATGCCCTCCAGCCCTCGCCGGTGATCCGTTGGAGGAAAATTCCGATGAAAATTGTCAATGTTTGCTCGGTTTGTTGGCGACAGCGAGCGTTAATGCAGTTTGGGCGGCGTACATGCTGTTGTTGTTTGTAGACTACACCGTATGCTTGGAGTAGTCTACTTCAGTAGACAGCAACACAAGTATCTATCAGGTATAGCTGCACGGGTAGATTCACACGGTTCAGTAGAGACGAATTCTTGCCGCCAGGTGTGCAGATTGGACAGTGTGCGTGGACATTGGCAATGCAATGATGCAGATAGGAGGAGGCAACGGACATCAAATCGCTGTCCTGATGGAAGAAACAGGTACCAGTCTGGTGTGCGCTATGTTTGTTCAGAAATTGGTTGTGGATCTTTTCATAAAATCTGTTGAGATATTTATTTTGGTAATTTGGGTGAGAGGACATCAGCACTCAAAGACTGGCGGCGGTTTAGAAATGAACAAGTGCCAAACATTTCCGGGAAAAATCCAACCATTCTCTTTGTGATGCCAGTGCAGGAGGAGAAGTATAGAGATGTCATTTCTGGTTAGTTTCAGTTTTTCCTATAGATGTGCAAAGTGAAGGGTCCCGTGGTAGGTAATTTGTTATAAACATGCACCAAAGGTATTTTGGTTAATTTATTTGTTATGGAAGTTGTAGGTGATTGATAAACATGTATAGTGCTACCATGCACCAAAGGCATGCATAATGGGAATTTTGGACTTATGGGTAATTTTCTCAAAAATAATGTGAAAATTTCTACTCTTTGAGAGTGAATGTAGTCTTTTTTGATCAAATACTAAGATACTAGATTTGTGATGGCTCATCTTGTAGTGTCTTCAAAAACAAATTTATCATTTCATAATATTTAGTTTCACTTATACCCTTTTTACTGCTTAGTTGGTTGAAATTATGAAAAAAGTTGATGAACATCGAACAATACAACAAGCTCCCTTTTGCATTTTGGGAAGGGGCTTTAGGGGGGATCACTTAGCACTTTGAAGTGGAGGGGAACTAAAAAATCGACGGGTTGACATAATCAAGGCATCCATAACAGTACAATGTTGTAAATAATGAAGGCAAGTGGATTACCAAGAACACATTTCTGATTAAAACTCAGTGGAGACAATGAGTCTCCTAGATCAAGCTCTAGATGCGTGCAATTTAAATACTGTTTTCCTTGTTGTTTAATTTGTATCAAAATTTTATTCAAGCTCAAGTTATTTGTGATCGAATGCTTTGTGATAACTTTGGAGTGATTTTGGCGCATGTGCTTCATTTGGGCACAAACGAAGACTCAACTCTATTGATCCGATCCCCACATCTATTTCTTGCTCCACCTGATGTGCATGCCCTTTACATGCATCCACACTAGCTGGATCGCGTATTTCCTCTACGCGCGAAATCAAGGGCCCCGCTCAAGCACGGTCCACATCGTGAGCGGCGAGCGCGTGCCAAGCGAGCTCTGCGGCTCGGTGCGGTGCGAGTGAGCTAATGGAGTCAACGAGTCAAACTCCCCAATCCGTGTACGCTGAGAAATCAGCAGTTAATCCGGTATTTAACCCGCCACGCTCCAACTGGAAAAATCTTAATCGCTCCTGATTAACCCCTGAACTTTTGGCTTTAAAAGGAAAAGAAATCAAAAGGCA
>LAPY01000074.1:87364-97627 GCA_000970635.1 Eragrostis tef | reverse complement strand
CACTCGCACCTCGGTGGAAGCTCCGACGGCGGCGGCGGCGGCGGAGCACCGCAGGCGTTGTGTCGGGCGGACGCAGGTCCCTCGGAGGCCGGCGGTTCTCGGGGCGGCCGCCGCGCGGGGAGAGGCCGCGGCGGCGGTGGCGGTGGTGGCGAGGAGCTTGAGCGACGGCGGCGCCGACATGTTTTCGGGAAAGGCGGCGGGTGTCGCGAGCGGTTAAACCCTAGAGACGGGGAAAGGATTGTGGTGGGGTGGCTGCGGCGGCGGCGTGCGGTGCAAATGGGAGGGGATAGAGAGAGGTTTAAGCGAAGAATTTGGTAAGGTTTTTTTTTTTGATACTGGTAATTGAACCGAGAATGAGAACGGTAGGGTTCAGGACTCTGAACCGCTTGGCGTGACGGCGTCAAGAGGGCGTACCTTGACAGCCATTCCTTTAGAATCACGGCCATTTGTTGATTCCCTTATCTACGCAGTCACCTTTTTCTTTTTGTAGTCCTTATTATCCAAGAGGCTATCAAATTCGTCGCTTAATATTTTTCTTTCGGAAAGGTAAAAATTAAATTCAGTTTTATTTAGAAATGTGCTTAAACAATGTGACATTTTTAGAAAGGTAAAAATGAAAGTTTTGTAAACTTCAATAATCACATTTGTTAACATAACAATTTTTAACATTTGAAATGATACGAGTTTCATGACATTCAATTGGTATATTCTTTTTACAAATATGTTGTTGCAGAAATCAATGACCAAGCTGCTATTTAAAATATGTTTATATTTCTACTTTTCAATGTGACAAATGTGTCCCTAGAGAAAACAACTACAAATATGTGCTTGAAGTTATATAAATGTATCCCAAAGCTGCATATCTAAGTATAAATGAATACCAAAATTGCATATCTAAAATGTAAGTGTATTCCAAAGTTGCATATCTAGTTATGAATGTATTCCAAAGTTGCATATCTAGCTATCGATGTATCTCAAAGTTGCATATCTAACTTAGAGCAATAGAATAAGCAACACACTAGACAGATTCCCAATTGCTATTTTTATATGCATGTCAGTCCAGAAATTTTGATTCCATCACATAGTTAGCCTTTGCTGGATCACAATGTAAAACACCACAAAATCTTGTACAATTGAGTTAATACTTCATTCATTGCAAATAGTTATTGTTATAGATTTGGTCAAAATCAAACATCTCTATTTTTACCATCAATTTTAAATATTTGTATTATTTAATAACTTAAGATTTATGTTTTATATTCGTCATAAATATCACATGTTGCTAAACTATATCGAATTGATGGTTAAAGATAGATATGTTTGACTTTGATCGAAACTAGAGATATACTTAAAAAACAAAGATGGTATGGCATTGGGTGTTTTACTAATCGTCCTAGTTGATAGAAAACAAAACACAAGAACTACTAACATGATCACATTTCAAAAGAACAAGGCGATATTTTGTTTTGTAAACTTCAATAATCACATTTGTTAACATAACAATTTTTAACATTTGAAATGATACGAGTTTCATGACATTCAATTGGTATATTCTTTTTACAAATATGTTGTTGCAGAAATCAATGACCAAGCTGCTATTTAAAATATGTTTATATTTCTACTTTTCAATGTGACAAATGTGTCCCTAGAGAAAACAACTACAAATATGTGCTTGAAGTTATATAAATGTATCCCAAAGCTGCATATCTAAGTATAAATGAATACCAAAATTGCATATCTAAAATGTAAGTGTATTCCAAAGTTGCATATCTAGTTATGAATGTATTCCAAAGTTGCATATCTAGCTATCGATGTATCTCAAAGTTGCATATCTAACTTAGAGCAATAGAATAAGCAACACACTAGACAGATTCCCAATTGCTATTTTTATATGCATGTCAGTCCAGAAATTTTGATTCCATCACATAGTTAGCCTTTGCTGGATCACAATGTAAAACACCACAAAATCTTGTACAATTGAGTTAATACTTCATTCATTGCAAATAGTTATTGTTATAGATTTGGTCAAAATCAAACATCTCTATTTTTACCATCAATTTTAAATATTTGTATTATTTAATAACTTAAGATTTATGTTTTTATATTCGTCATAAATATCACATGTTGCTAAACTATATCGAATTGATGGTTAAAGATAGATATGTTTGACTTTGATCGAAACTAGAGATATACTTAAAAAACAAAGATGGTATGGCATTGGGTGTTTTACTAATCGTCCTAGTTGATAGAAAACAAAACACAAGAACTACTAACATGATCACATTTCAAAAGAACAAGGCGATATTTTTCACAAAAAGAAAACTTGATCACCTGAGCTATTAGAGGCAATAGGTTGTTGATCAAGGTATTACTTTCTTGAGCAGAATGCATAGCTTCTCCCTAGCAGCTAACGCGTGCCGATCCGTGCAGTCTAGCGAGTACATTTTTATTTTCTTTTTTTTAACAAGTTAGTACAACATCACGTAATGTCAACCCAAAAACTTCATTTCATCTCTCTCGACAAGAGTTGCCATCTTTGGTATCGATTTGTTGCGTCATGTCGAAACTTTTAATTGAAGTGTTGTTGTAACGCCATCCATTAAGAACCGACAAGAGTAGTGTTGTTGTAACGCCATCCATTAAGAACCAACACGAGTAGTGTTGTTGTAACGCCGTCAATTAAGAACCGACACGAATATAGGTCATTGTTAACCTTCATTGGTTAGTCTGAATAATCATTGATTTTTTTGGTCGAAGAATAAATCAAGCTGGTACTTTACATGTGAAGATGCCATTATAATCCAATCATTTGAAGAAGCGTATGTTCTTTAAGTTGTGATATGGAGCAAAAATCCTTATGCAAGACGAAGCTCTCAAAACCCAAGGCTCGATATTTTTCCTTTCAGAAAGCAAGAAATTAAGGTCACTTTTTTTTTAAATGTCACCATGCAATTATTTCCTCTGCGCAAACGATGTGACACTTTTAGGATGCATGTAAACAAGAGTTGTGTAAACTTCAATAATAACCTTTGTTAGCGTATCAATAGTTAACGTTTGAAATGGTATGAGTAGATTTATCTGAGACTTAGTTTCATAACATTCAATCGATATGTATTTGGCCAAGCTGCTACTAAAAATATTTTTTTTATTTCTAATTTTTCAACGTGACAAAAATGTCCCAGAGAAACTAATTGTAAATATGTTCTTGAAGTTTCATAAATGCATCCCTGAGTCGGATATGTAGCTATAAATGTATCCCAAAGTTGCATATCTAGCTATAATTGTATCCAAAGCTGGATATCTAACTTAGACCAATAAAATAAGCAACACATTAAGACAAAATCCTAACTACTATTGCTATATGCATGTCGTTCCACAAATTAATGGTCAAAGATAGATACGTTAGCTTTGACCAAACCTAGAGATGTACCTAAAAACATGGATATAATATGACATAAAGTGATTTTCTAATTGTTTTATTATAAATGATAGAAAAAACATGAAAGAATTATTTACATGGTCACATTTTAGAAAAAGAAGGTGATACTTTTTTTAGAAAGAAAATTTGATTACCCTAGCTATCAGAGGCAAGAGATAGTTGATCAATGTATTACTTTGTTGGGCAGAATGCATAGCGTCTCCGTAGCAATTCTCACGTGCACATCCGTGTAGTCTATCGACTAAACTTTTATTTCTTTTTCTTAACAAAGATAGAATAACAACACATGATGTCAACCCAGGAACTTTATTATCTTCAGTTCACCTCTCTCGACAAGAGTAAACATCTTTTGGTATCAATTTGTTGCGTCATCTCGTAGCCAGAATTACTCCCGATTGTTGTAACGCCATCGATTAAGAACCGACACGAGCAGTGTTGTTGTAACGCCATCAATTAAGAACCGACGCAAGTATAATTCATTGTTCGCTGTCATTGTTTAGTTCGGTTAATTAATAATTTGTTTTGCCGAGGAATAAATTATACGAGAAGACGACAAAATAATCCAATCATTTGAGTCATTGGAAATTCAAGTATCACATCCTCTACACCAAAATAACTAACGATTATAGAAGATTTTAAACACCAAGCAAAAGAGAAAATTAGAAAGACAACTTAATAGAAGAAATAAGAATACGATACTCCTAATCTGCTTGAATCAAGCAAATCATTAGAAAACTGGGGGACCATTTCCAGGTCAGCATAGCGACCTTCCATCCATCCTTGGGCCGCCAGCCAGCCCCCGCGCGCGGCACGCTCTCCAACACGAATTCTCCGGCTCTCCGCCGCGCCGCCGCGTCGGTTTTTATTTGACCGTCGCCCGCGTCAGCTGCAGCCCCTCCGTCGCCGTCGCCTCATCGTCAGCCGCAGTCCCGAAACGGCCGCGCCTGTATATAAACCAACTCATCTCCTGTCGCTGTCCCCATCTCGCTTCGCCTCACCTTCTTCCGTTCCGTCCGGTCCCCGTCCATCCCCCTCAAAACCCCCAAACCTGTCTGCCTTAAACAATTTCAAAACGTGAAGCTCTCGTTCGTATCGTCTCCGCGTCGGGCACCTAACCAGGAGGTGGCCAGCCGTCGCCTCCTCGTCCCCGCCGGCGGCCCGCTCCGGCAGCAATGCCGCTCGACCTCTCCGTCAGGGGCTCGGCGGCCCGCAAGGCCGAGCTTCAAACCCTAGTGCCCGTACCGCTCCTCGGGCCGCCGCCTCCCCCGCCAATCCCGCCGACGTCGGGGATGTACCTCCCCGGCCCACCGCCGCCTGGGGTGCTCCTGCCGCGCCCGATCGTGTACATGGACGAGTTCCGGCACATGGACGAGTGCCGGAGCCGCTCCCTCATCAAGGTGAGCGCCGGAGCGTCAAAGCGCGCGCGTGGTGTCTTATTATCGTGTGATTTCGTGTGGATTCGTGCCTAGTTTTGGGAACTGATTGTTTTATTACGAGGCTAGTTCATGGAGGACTCGGGGGTTGTGCCTGCGCCAGAGGACGAGCGGAGGAGGGAACGGGTGGTACGCGAGCTCAGCAAGGTAATGGGGGTTAGGGTTTCGGGCTTATAAAGGCTTATGCTTGCAATGTCGGCTGGGTGGGATGTTTTGATCTGCCTGTGTTTGTTGCAGATTGTGATGGATTGGGCGAAGAGGGTGGCGTATGAGCAGGGGGGACAATACTGGTTCACAACAGCCACGGTGCTGACCTATGGCTCCTATGCTTTAGGGGTAAGGAAGGAATGGCAATTTTGTGCACGATTTGTTGGAATTCTTTGCGGTGATGAATGCCCTGTTGATATAATTGTTCATGATAACAGCCTTGTGTTGCAATTATTAATTTATGCATGGTGTGTTGACCCCAACAAATTTTATTGTTCGGACTTGTTTTTTTGGCAATATGTTATGTTGATCATAATGTCCGAGTTATCGTTAGTTTGTTCATTTTTTGATCCCACGAGTTCTCTTGTGTGCAATTCTCTTTGTGTGCATTATGAGCCATGTTTTAGTAAAGTCGATGTTTTCTGTCTAGCCTTGACCAATCGATCAATTGTCATAGTTCATGGCGTCTGAAGAAAGCAAAATGGGAAGCATAGCTCCTCCCTTCCCCCTCCCTGTTTTTTCTTCATCTTGTGGTGTTAATGATGTGGTAGAATGATCTGTTTGACTGTATGGGTCTTGTACAATCTATATAATGCCAATGATTGGCAGGGCAGTCAGGAAGTGCAGCAGTGAATGTAAGCAGAGAAAGTTGATGGTCTGATGAGTGGCATTAGGTACTCCCTTTGGTCATGATGAAGTGTCATTCTGTGCATTGACACTGTCTCCAAAACACTTCACAGCTATCTGTTGTAACTATGCAGAGGTCGACTGAAGACATTCCTTTTAACTAAAAAATTTATGTCGAGATATGTGTATAACACCGTGAAATTATAATATTACAATACCAATTTTTTGAGACTGTCTACTTATCGTTTCTAATAATGCTTTTCTTTTAAAAAAATATACATAGAGCTGGACAATGTTAAGTTGGTTGCAAATACCTTAAACTGACTTGTTTTTACAACTGGAAGGAGTATTATGCATGGATTGAGAGGTGATGGGTTCTTAGTCGTATGCATCCAAGTTATTATGGTTTTTTGTTGATGTCACAGACATAACTGAAGCATGAGGTTTCTAGAAGATAGGGGAGAACTTGTTCTTGAAATGTGCTTCGATGGTTGAACTGTGTGCTTGGAAAGCCAGAAAAAAGTTTAATCTGGGCAAGAGAGTTCAAAAAAGCTGCTAAATATGGTTTTTTATTTTAACTATATGCATGTTTCACGAATGATATCATAGTTATGCATACAATGGTTTTATTATATGTTTAAAACTCAATTTCTGGCATGCCAAATCATTTTTTCGTTGTTGTAGGTTTCAAAATCTTGCCTCGATCTGTCTCTTACTTCATGTAAAGCAGTTGTGCTGGAACAGTCATAACTCCAGTTTGCCTGTTTATACTTTATAGGAATGCAGTATTGGTTTCTCCCTTTGATTTTTTGTTTATCTTTTTGTGACAAACCTTGACTAGAATTTTTCTATTTTAAGGCATATGGACCTGAATCTGATATAGATGCACTCTGCGTTGGTCCCTGTATTGCATCACTGCAAGTGAGTATCATTTTTGTATTTTGTTTCCACCAGTTTTGTGAAATCTACTCAGGATTCATGTATTGTTTTGCAGCATCATTTTTTCGTTGTCCTGCGACAAATGCTTGAAGGGAGGCCAGAAGTATCAGAATTGCATTCGATTGAAGGTGCTAAGGTTCCATTGATGCGTTTTAAATTCAATGGAGTTTTAGTTGATCTTCCTTATGTCCAACTGCCAGTGATCAATGCTGCAGAGGTAAGTGCCATGGTCTTTTAATTAGTGTTTGTTTACCTTGTTATCAGTATATGTGTTGTATTTTCTTATTTCATGGATATGTATGCAGTTCAAGTACTGCTGAAGTTTCTATCTATCTAGCTATCCTATTACATTATGCTTTCATATTGTTCGTTCTGTTCCTTGATAAGCTGTTGTTTGCTGCAAAGTTTTAATAGCATTTGATGAGGCATTCGTAATGTCTTGAAAGCGACACCTTATTGTGAACTAGATTTGCCTCCAAGAAGTTTCAGCTCAGCATCTTTTTGAGTTGTACATTTATTTCACTGAGGTTTATGGTCTTGCACATCAAGGAGTTAATCAATGGTAGCCTTTGTGGAGACGGATATCTTTGATGTTGTTATGCATAAACTACACGATAACTGCATTCTCCCTTGTTTGGATGTCACTTTTACTATTAGTTTTAATTCATTCAACTGCTGACTGCAATGTTGCGCATGAAATTATATGCTTGATTTAAGTTCTCATAGGCCGTGCACTGCTGCAGGCTATGCACGCATTTGATCCCCGTGTTCTAGAAAATGTTGATGGGGCAAGCTGGAGATGTTTATCTGGAGTTCGTGTTAATAGACAAATCACTCAATTGGTTCCTAATATGAAGGTCCAACAACTACCTCAGTAAATTTATTCATGTTTGGTTATCTTTCTTCATCTTTTGACTTTACTCTGCAGTTATTGTACTTCAGACCTAATGTTGTGCCGATTATTTTACTTTGTTCCTTATATGCATTCCTGTATGTCCTCATTTTTTCTGTTCTAATACGTGTTGTCTATGCTGAATTGAGTACCCTCTTTTTTCCTAGTACTATTGTCCTTTGTTGCACCTTGTATCCAAAGTATTTAAACCTTTGTTGATCTCACTCTTCTTTTCTAACTACTTCCCTTTTGTGGTGTATTCCAGAAATTTCAATATCTGTTGCGGTGCCTTAAACTATGGGCAAGAAAAAGAGGACTTCATTGCCATGTATGTTGTTTGCCCTTAGTTCGTCAACAACTGCTTATTGATGTTGCCTTTCACAACTACAATGTTATTGATTGCCTGATGTCATTTTCAGCTACTGGGCTTCTTTGCTGGAATTCATTTGGCGATTCTTGCTGCATATGTTTGTCGTAGACACCCAAATGCCAGTATTAATGCTTTGTTTGCTTTGTTCTTCGATATTTTTGTTCACTGGCCTTGGCCTCGTCCAGTGAGTTTGCTTGATCAGCCAACTCTTCGGAGTCCCGAGGGCTGCTCTCTCATGCCCATAATGTTGCCCTGTACTCCACCTGAGTTTTGCTCCTCAAGTATAACAGAAAGTACATTCAAAAAAATCAAAGACGAACTTTGGCGTGGTCATGCTTTGACCAAGGTATATTTTTTTTATAGTATTCTGCTTTATTAATGTCCATTTTTCCTCTGTAGAAAGGTTACTTCTCTTTAAATGTTTACTACCCCTGCCAGAATTTTATATATGAATTGCTAGAGTGCATATGTTGCAAAATGACATAGACATGGGATGTATCATATTAGGTGGTGCATTTCAATACCTTCCAGTTCTTATTTTCTAGTAACCTCTTTCTGAATTGCCGTATTACTTATTTTGGAAACAATCGAGATCCCAAGTTCTTATCTTTGTATGAATTCTTGAACTCTCAAATAATTAAATCTGGAAAAGAATGCATATCACATTGTTCCTTACTATGAGATCAGCTCTTCTTAAGGGCTAAATATTCCAGATTGAGCTTCTAGTTAATTTCTTATTTCTTTTTCCCCCTTTTTTGCCTGGTCTTTTTTTTCCCTCTCTGTTTTAGTATAAAAAAAGGGACTGGTTCGGTTCAAAAATAGAAATACTTACTCCCTCCGTTTTCTTTTTGTCGATGTTAGGACAGCAAGATTAGTGCAAATTTGCACTAGTTCAGCTGTCCTAACGTCAACAAAAGAAAAATGGAGGGAGTATATTTGATCCACCAGAAGACTGAAAGTTCTTAAATATACCATTCCCTCCAAGAAATTTCTCATTTCTCAAAAAATAATAATCTGCACCCTTTGTTTACTAACGAAACCACCCACAGATATGTTCCTCACTCCTCTTTTACACCCCTCCCTCTTTCCCTGCCTTTCTCAATGTTTTCCTATGAATGCTGCCACTGACTTGCAGATATTTGAATGTTTCAGTTACATTATTGTTCCCCGAATCCGTTGCCTGTCTGCCTTTTATTTTTGGATCTGTACTCAGCGATGTTTCCCAGATATTTTATGCTGTAAAAAAGGTCTTTGATAGTGCTAAATGTTGTAATAGTCTTCAGTTTACTAGCCTTTGTTATTGTTGAAATTAAGTCTTGCATGTATCCCTGAATGGCAGCTTCATAATATCACATTCTTTTACTTGTATAGGATATGAGAAGTACAGATATTGACTGGAGTATGCTCTTTACACCTTTTCCATATGATGCAAAATATAAATGCTTTCTTCGGATAGTTCTCTCTGCTCCGGCGGCTGAAGAATTACGTGACTGGGTTGGATGGGTGAAATCACGATTCCGCAATCTTCTCCTCAAGGTTATTTATTGCCACCTGTGTATTTTTCCTTCACATTTATTGCTGGTAGTGTTAATGCTGATAGCGAACTCTCGTCACTGATGTTCTACAGCTGGAAAGTCTTGGTATTTACTGTGACCCAGATCCCACAGAACAAGTTGATACTACCATCGTTGAGCCAAATGTTGTATTCTTCTGGGGCCTCATGTACAAAGAGAATACTCAAATATGTACAAGTTCTCTCAAAGAAGACTTCATGAAAAGTATCACTAATAACATCTATGGAAAGGAAAAATGTGCCCATTCGGACATCGGAATGTCCATGTATTGGCCTCCTCAGCCGCCTAAATTTGTCTTTGGTCGCTCAGTTTACTCAGAGAATTTGCCACCATATATGATGGCCAACCAACTAATGAAGCAGGATAACTATGCGGTCGGTTAGGGCTCCTGTGCGATATTGCACTTGAGCTTCATCTGTGAATATCCATATGACAACAGTGAGAGCTGCTGATGACTGAGAAGCTGCTGATGAGGCCATTTTCAGCAATTTTTGGCCATCTTTTTAGGTGTAGGGGCTTGTTCATGCCTCTAGCGCAGGGAATAGGGGAAAGTTTTCTCTGGAGCTGGCTGTCAAGAGCTGGATCTTTCTTCAAGCTTCCAGCTCAAAATTGGTTACTTATTCCTGTTGTGAGGCTTGTGCAGGTACATGTACATTCATGTACACAGCATAGCAATTGGTATACAAGTGACAGAGGAATACCATATAGGAACTGTATATGTAAACTGTAGGTGTAATGTTTGTACCCAGCAGCAGAAAGTGTTGTAAATTGCTTCTTGTTGT